>JAOTBA010000007.1:2671714-2683147 GCA_025629845.1 Erythroxylum squamatum | reverse complement strand
GCCACTTTCGCCTTCAAGCCCCTTGTAAGTTCCACATTCAAACCACACCTTTTCAACAACGATGAATCAATGAATGTGTGTGTACTCCCAGAATCTACCAACACAATTATTGTTTTCCCATTCACCTTCCCTTCAATTTTCATGGTTTGCGGACCCTTCACTCCTGATATGGCATTAATTGAAATTCTGGGTTGCTCTTTGTGACTACTTCCTTCCTGGATTCTTCCTCTGAAATTTCAATCCAGAAAAGGCGTTTGCATTGATGGCCCCGAACAAACAATTCATCGCAATTGAAACAAAGCCCTTTTTTCCGTCGTTCTTCCATTTCTGTTGGTGACAGCTGTCCAATGCTACGACTCTTTGCAATGGGTGTCGGGGACGTTTCCGGTAATTTCAATCGCCGAGTCTCAAAAATTTTAGAGACTTGACTCCGACGTTCATATAGCCGTGCAAGGCTCATAGCAGATGATAACTCCTGAGGACATTTAAGTTCGACGTCGACAGAAATGGAGTCCTTCAATCCGCTAATGAAAATTTCGACTTTTTGATCTTGAGTTAGTGGACCTGCTCTTGACACTAACTGTTCGAAATCCCTACAAAATTCCGCAACTGTCCCTGTTTGTTTGAGTTTGGATAATTCGCCTAATTTTCGACTATAAAGAGGAGGCCCAAATCTCAAATTGCACTGTCGTTTAAATTCCTCCCACGACAGATTTGGGATATCCTCTTTCAATTGCATGTACCACATTTGTGCGTCACCCTCCATATGAAAAGAGGTAGGCTCCAATTTCTCGTTTTCGTGTGTACCTTGGTGCCGGAAAAAATACTCACACCTGTTGAGCCAACCCAAGGGGTCCCCACTGCTGTCGTACTTGGGAAAATTCAATTTAGTAGCTTTTGTCTGACCTTCGTCCTGTCTCCTGGTCTGTGATGTTTCTCCTCTTTCCTGTGCTCTTTAGCGATGGTTGTTCTCGCCCATTCCCGAACCTTCCAATTTTGATGCTGCTATTTCCTTCGAAAGTTCCTCAATCCTGGCATCTCGTGCTTTATTCGCCTCCCGTTCTTCTTGCAACAACTGCAGAAGTTGATCTAATTGTTTCTGAACCGACTCCCCCATAACCCTGGGCTCTGATACTAATTTGTTAACGCAGGATCTAGTTATGGGCCTGAGTTGAGGATCAATTGTGTGTTTCTTGTGTTTACCAATTTTGTACCAGCTCAGAAGGGAACCGGAGGACCTATTTTGAGTGAAACTCAAGTTTTGATATATTTCAGAAAAACTGAAGAACATCTGTACAATAATGGCTTCAAATAGCCTTAGGGAAATAACCAACTCCTAAAAGTCAGGACACGACACATGTATCCAAGACCCCACTACTAATTTAAACATAGAAACTGAATTTGACGAATTCAAAATAACAGTGGAAATAAAAGAGCTACATTAAACTAATGCTTAAATTAAACTAATGCTGCTTAGTTGAATGCTGTCACGTTGGACTGTCCTCTGAACTTACCATGACGATATCTCTGATAATGTTTATAGAGCTTTGGCCTTGTAACAATAAGGCTTAAGCCCATAAGAAGGTAGTTTGGATATCAATATTCTCTTTCAATTAGGTTCTTAGCCACACAATTGTAGGTCAGCCTTACCTCTGCCGTAGGCATTTGAATCATATCAAGTGTTGAAGTGTCTAAGCTGGCTGACCGGCAGGAATAAAAATGAAAAATTGACAAAAAATGACTTAATACTGTTATGATTTAATGCCTTTGATCATTTTAATTTTATGTTATTGCCTTATTTGAACTTGTTTTATACTTATTAGTGGCTTCTCTGTTGAATGTGCTATTTAATAATTAAAAGTCTTAGTCAGGTGCAGAATGGTGCACCATTTAGTGCAAACATGAGTTACTCTTCTGGAACTTAAGATATCCATTATATTTTCATTGTTTTCTTGTTTAGAGTCTTTCTACCAGATGGAAATTCCTACCTTGTTTGTGAAGTATGTTGTTAGACGGAAGATATCTTATAATTTTCTTTATTGGTTTTCACAATTATAAGTATAGACTTTAAAAAGAGTCAAAGTTGATTGCCCTACACTAGCACTTCTATGCAATAACTCTACCAAAGGTGACCCTATTACAAGGAATAGCTTAAATAGCTTCTGGCACACCTGTTATAGTTTTTATTGGCATTTGAAAATTAGCAGTTCACCTTGTCACTCCTCCAGGTCCCAAATAACTTGATTTTCTCCCATGAACTATTTGTCTGAATAAATTTGTGAATAGAATTAGAGAAATGAAGTCAGGCTAATGATGTATTGCCATTTTCATCTAGTTCTCTGTTTCTTTCCTTCTCTTCTCCTTTTCTTGCCTAGAATTTCTCTTCTCCTCTTCTCCTCATACTTTGCTTCTACTCTTTATTTTCTCCTCATCTTATTGATATTCCAGCTTACATGGGAGATATATTTGTTCTTTTGAGCTACATAGGTTCAGATCATGTGAGCATCTAAATAGAATTAGTCTTTTCCAAATAAGGTTAGAACTTATTTAGAAAATAAAATTTACTTGCATAAGATTGAAAATGTGAAGGGTATGTTATGGACTTCTTTTAGTTATCTATGTTTTCTGCTATCCTGATCCCAAATCCCAGCCGCTTAAGTTCTGCTTTTTTCGTAATCACTGCTAGAGCATTTAAGTTGCATTGAAATTTTAAAACTGTTAATCAACTCCATACAAAATTGGAACCAAAACGTTATATATGGGTTAATGAAAAGAATAAATGTATACAGACTCTCTCACCCTGTGGACCTACCAGGATTTGAACTCTGGTAGATGGGAAGGTACTTACTAGAGCATTTGAGTTGCATTGAAATTTTAAAACTGTTAATCAACTCCATACAAAATTGGAACCAAAATGTTATTTATGGGTTAATGAAAAGAATAAATGTATACAGACTCTCTTACCCTGTGGACCTACCAGGATTTGAACTCTGGTAGATGGGAAGGTACTTATAATTGTTGATATGCTCATAATAATTCTCAGAAAGTCTAAAGCCATCAACTGCCGCAAGGGCTTAACTTGATGAAAGAACTTGTTCTATATTTCTTTTGGCATTGCAAAGAGTCACATTTTTCGAACTTATGCTTACGTAACTAATTTTTAATCAGATCTACCTTACTGTTAAAACCCAAAACATATTACCATTCATAATGGGCAAGTAAAAGTAACTGTCCAGTTTTCTCTGCTAAGATGCATCTTCGACTTCCCAAGCTGCATTCCACAATTCTTCCACCACCCCTCGACCGTTCTTCTTTTCTGTTTTTTTTTTTAATGTTGTCTTTCCTTTATTTTGTTTTCTTGAGCTAGAGCTTGTAATTGGTTTCAACAGAAAAAAACCTACAATTGATGTTTCTTAACACAAGATGATTAAGCTCCTTTACATGAATATATTCTCACCATAGCAGCAAAATTGAGGCTTCAAGTTAAAAACTTGAATACAGTTACAAAATTAAAAAGAAGGGCTCTAAATTGCCATCAGATGTTGATGAAATTCCATTATTACAGGAATTGACTTGACAGTTGTTTAGTTTGCATTCTGTGTAGCAATTGGTTTCTCTTTGTAAACATAGGTGCAGCAACAGTTAGAATACAAATAGATATGTTTGCTTCTGAATTCATGAAATTGTGCTCCAGATTTTTATGGATGAACTTTGCTGGCAATAGGGGAAAAAAGGACGTAGGGATGTTCACTTCTTACATTTTATTCATCTAATTTAAATGAATTTGTAGAGAAGGGAGACTGACCAAAATGATTCCAAAAGTTTCTTTTTGACTATGGCAGTTAATCTGGATAATGTGCTTTTCATGTGGATATCTACTTTATTTATGTCCCTTGTTGGAATTATAGCTCTGTTTTCAGATGCCTGAGACGATAAATATTTACGTTATTATTCCACCAGTCTAACAAGCATAAGAATCTGAAGCACAGTTTTTTCATGTCAAAATTTAACTGCTTAATCTGGAGCTACTTCAGAAAATGAGAAAGTGACAGTTGTTTATCATAGTTTGGCTTGCTAATTGTTCTTTTGATCTACACTATCATCATTTGTGAAACTATATGGCTTTATATACTGGTTGCATTGGCTTGAACATCAACTCCTGATTTTCTTTTGTAGGATGAAATACATGAAAGAGATCGCTACTCAGATTTCATGTTGGCAATTATCAGGTATTACGATGTCAGTTTCAAATTGTTTGGTTGCTAACATGTATCTTGTATAGGTTGTATTTTTATAGTGTTCTGATTTCAAAATCTGAGAATTATGGAACATTCAGAGTGAGTGCATCATTGGCCCGAAGGAGCTAAACTTTCTTCCAGTTGTCCTCTGATCAAGGAGTTGCATCCTTGATTTTTTTTTTCACAATTTTGTCAAGTTGTGTAACACAGTTGACTTCATCCACGACATTTTGCTTTTGAAATTTGGAAGTAAAAAAATAAGGGCTGTTTAGATATGAGAAAAGGGGAAAGTATTTCAAAATAATTTCCAAGAGAAAAGAAAATTAGTATTTAGTTTCCAAAAAACATGTTTTCTATTTTGCAAATTGGGAACCCATGTTTTTAGTTTCAAACTTCTACCAATTGTTCTAAACCATCCACAATACAATATCTGATTTTTCTCTTTTAGAAAGAAGATAGGTCTTCCTTTGTTTTCCACATGGTATAACTTAGATTTCCAGTTTCTTTTTTGTTTGATCACAGCATTGTATTTTTTTACTTATTTTTGTATTCGTTCAATTTTCTCGTTCTTCTCTCCTTTCTTTTATGTCTTTTCTTTCATTCTGAAGTTCTAATTTTTTTTTTCTCCTAATTTTTTCCATTGAAAAACAAAATGAGCAAAATGTCAAAAACGGAATATTAATAAACATTTTCTATTGCTCAACAATCTCTATTGGTGTTAATATCTGCAGTGAGTTGTCAAAAATACCCATATAGTTTCTCCTGATGCTTAATAAAGGGACTGCTCTTAAATTTGTTAACATACTTGCAGGGACTTGCTGCCTTCCTATCCTCGTCTTCGACTGGTTGGTTCCATTCATTTGTTGTCTATTTAAACTGATACAAAATAATTTGATCATTGTTTTCTTTGTAAGACCTTTAATATTTGGTTTATTTATATCTTTTTTCCCTATGAGCAATCTACAGATATTGATGAGTGCCACTCTTGATGCTGAACGATTTTCACGATATTTTGGTGGCTGTCCAATTATTCGCATTCCTGGGTTCACTTATCCTGTAAAATACTTTCCAATTTTGTTGACCTCGTGTTCTGTTTGCAATTTTACTTATCCTGTATTCTTTATACTGTTTAGGTCAGAAGTTTCCACTTGGAAGATGTTCTTTCCATCTTAAAATCCTCAGATGATAACCATCTTGGTTCGGGCATGCCAAGTGCCTTGAATGATAGTCATGAGCTAACAGCAGAAGACAGAGATGCTTTAGATGAAGCCATTGATTTGGCTTGGTTAAGTAATGAGTTTGATCTGCTTCTGGATCTAGTTTCTTCTGAGGGAAGCCCAACTATTTATAATTATAAGCATTCCTCAAGTGGATTAACTCCTCTGATGGTCTTTTCTGGAAAAGGTAAAGTGGAAGAGATCTGCACACTACTCTCTTTTGGTGCAGACTTCCATTTACAGGCTAAGGATGGGAAAACAGCATTGGAATTGGCTGAGCAAGAAAACCAACAGGAAGCGGTTCAGGTGATAAAAAGACATGTTGAAAGTACCCTTTCCAATTCAGTGGAACAACAACAGCAACTTGACAAATATTTAGCAACAATTAACCCTGAACTTATTGATGTTGTTCTTATTGAGCAATTAATAAGAAAAATATGTATCGATTCAAAAGATGGTGCTATCCTTGTATTTCTTCCAGGATGGGATGATATAAACAGAAGTAGGGAAAGGTTACTTGCCAACCCATTTTTCAATGATCCTTTAAAGTTTATGATTATTTCTCTACATTCTCTGGTTCCATCCGTGGAACAGAAGAAGGTCTTCAAACGCCCACCTCAGGGTTGTCGCAAAATCATCTTATCAACTAATATTGCTGAAAGTTCCATTACTGTTGATGATATTGTTTATGTCATAGATAGCGGTCGCATGAAAGAAAAAAGTTATGATCCTTACAACAATGTGTCAACTCTTCAGTCTTCATGGATTTCCAAAGCAAGTGCAAAGCAAAGGGAGGGACGTGCAGGCCGCTGTCAGCCTGGAATATGTTATCATCTTTATTCGAAACTACGGGCAGCATCTCTGCCAGAATTTCAACTTCCTGAAATTAAACGAATCCCTATTGAGGAACTTTGTTTGCAGGTAAAGTACTCCCCTCTTGTATGTAGTGAAAAAAACCAAATGGGCTTGCTGTATCTTTCTGTTTTCCTTTATATATGAAACTGGAATGTACTTCTCCTTCCATGCTTATTCTAGATGAATTTTGTACCACATGCAGGTCAAGTTGCTTGATCCTAGTTGTCTGATCAACAGTTTTTTGCAAAAGACTCTGGATCCTCCTCTTCCTGAGAGCATACATAATGCTATTGTTGTACTTCAGGAAATCGGGGCACTGTCATCAGATGAAAATTTGACTGAATTTGGGGAGAAGTTAGGTTGCTTACCAATTCATCCATTGACAAGCAAGATGCTTTTTTTTGCCATCTTGATGAATTGCCTTGATCCAGCTTTGACATTAGCGTGTGCCACTGACTTTAGAGACCCATTTACACTTCCTATATTGCCAATTGAAAAAAAGAAAGCCACTGCAGCTAAATTTGAGCTTGCTTCATTGTATGGTGGACATAGTGATCAGCTTGCGATTGTAGCAGCTTTTCATTGCTGGAAGAATGCAAAGGATATGCATCAAGAAGCAAGATTTTGTTCTCAATACTTTGTCTCTTCAAGTACCATGAACATGCTGCACGGCATGCGAAAGCAGCTTCAGACAGAGTTAATTCGCAATGGGTTTATTGCAGAAGATATTTCAACTTATAATGTTAATGCACGTGACCCTGGCATCATCCATGCTGTCCTTGTGGCTGGCCTGTATCCAAATGTGGGGAGACTCCTTCCACCTAAAAATGGAAAGCGTTCAGTTGTGGAGACTGCTAGTGGCGCTAAAGTTCGGCTACACCCTCAGTCCCTCAATTTTCAGTTGACTTTTAGTAAAAATCGTAGTTGCCCCTTGATTATTTATGATGAGATAACCCGTGGTGAGATGAGTATGAACATCAGGAACTGTACTGTTATTGGGCCACTCCCAATGTTTGTCCTTGCAACTGAGATTGCTGTTGCTCCGGTAAAAAATGATGATTATGATGGACAATATGATGAGGACGATGATGATGAAGATACTGACAGTGATGAAGGTGGAGGTGAAGATGAAAGCGATGAAGACAAATTGCTTGCAGGTGACAAGTTGGGGGGACAACTTAGTGATAAAATCATGTCATCTCCAGATAACTCGGTTATGGTTGTTGTGGACCGGTGGCTTTGGTTTGAATCAACTGCTCTTGATGTTGCTCAGCTTTACTGTTTGAGAGAGCGATTATCAGCAGCAATCTTGTTCAAAGTAAGCAGTTCTAGTGCTTCAATATTTTGCTCCCATTACAGACGGAATTAATTGTATTTAGGATTGACAATTTGGATGTGTGCACGCTGATCATTTGTTTTATGTTACGATTAATTTTGTGGTTATGCAGGTATTAAAACCTCAAAAGGTACTTCCAGCTGCTCTTTCAGCCTCTGTGTGTGCAACTGCTGGCATTCTCTCCTTTGATGGGATATCTGGGATCTCATTACCAGTGGAATCCGTGGAATCACTGACTTCAATGGTACATGCAACAGAGATCAACAAGCCTTCTCCAGGGAAGAGAAGGATGTCCCAGAATGCAAGTAGTTTCCCTGAATCAGTAATGTCCCGCAGCTTGCAACAGAGCTCTCCTTCTCGTCATCGCAGAGGGAGGCGCCCTTTGTCCAACAAGGGAAAATGAGCTGTCAAGCCACAATTGTCAACTTGAGTCATCAAAGACCACCTTTTGCATTGTCCGACATCAGTTCAGTACACCACTAACAATCCTTAGGGGGCATACCGTGCAAGAGTACTG
Organism: Erythroxylum squamatum; assembly: GCA_025629845.1. NCBI lineage: Eukaryota > Viridiplantae > Streptophyta > Magnoliopsida > Malpighiales > Erythroxylaceae > Erythroxylum > Erythroxylum squamatum. The sequence continues at coordinate 2,674,984 of JAOTBA010000007.1, read as the reverse complement.
AAATGGCATCATGAAAATTCGTAGCTATACAGAATCATAGCTTTAGCCAGTAAAATTAATGGTCAAAGCATACCTTGATATAAAGTAGTAGTAGTAGCTAGCATGTTCTTTCTATAGCTGCTATTAAGTTTACTCTTTTATAAATCCCAAATTAAGAGAAATCTGACGATTGAGTGGGAATCATCACATCCAAGTCTAGCTAATTTGAGCATATGTATGTATATATTCTGAAATGGTATTGCAGGTTTCATGGGAATTGGCCTTTTTAGAAGTTGATGAAGCGTATACACGCAGAATAACCCAGATATTGATATAATATAGCCGCATTCAGGTATGCAACAATTTGATGAAAGTTCCTGACAGGAATTGCTCATGTTCCACTCCGTTGGTTATACATAGAAGCTCTCCTGTTGCGTTACAACCTGTTAAGATAAAGAAGCTTCTTTTTGAAGTATTATAGCTCCGCCTTGATAAATCCTTGAATTTGCTTTAAAGGATTTGGTAAAGACCTTTACAAGTGCCTTTGTATTGCTCCAAGTAACAAATCATCTGTAAAAGTTGTATTAAAGATATCAATCTTATTACATTTATAGTGAAAGTTGGTGTTTGGCAATATGTTGAGCTATTATCTTTGTGAAAACCTCTGTATGTAGAGTGAATAAAAAAGGGGACAAAGAGTCATCTTACTTGAGCTTCTCACTTCTCACCTTTGTAAGCCGGAGTTGGTTTTCTCACATTGGAAAGAGATGGAATTAGTGAGGAGAATATAAGTAGAAATGACCCATAAACTTAATATCTTAAGGTTTTTGGTTGAAGTGTGATATCAAGGCTTACGAGTATGTTCCCTCGCTAAGCCTATGATGAAGATTTCCCAAGTAAATGGACTTCTCAGATCCAACAAGTGATATCAGAGCCCATGGTTTGGCAAGGGACGAGTATGAAGACGGTAGTCGAATCTCGTGATTGCCTCCCCACGAAAAAGAGCAAGGAAACTCCTGGTGGGCCCATACCAGTGGAGTAGAAGAACTCTTGGTAACGCTACATGCTTAAGCTGCTAAGAAAAAGGTTTTCGCTCAAAAGGAAGTCCAAGCTAAATGTGGATGTGACACATTATTTACTTGAGTTACTAAGATATTTCTTCAAAACTTGTTAGTAGGACAATTGCAGTGTATCAATGACATTGGTTGCAATTTTATATTTTATAGATGCCATTAACCTAATTTTAAATTAAAAAAACATTTCAAATGAATATCTATTTGAGATGATTCAGGAGATTATAAAAAGTTGAGAGAAATAACTATATTTCATAAGAGAAAATATAAGTTGATATTAGTCCCATTTAGAAATAAATAGAATAAACATATTGGTTCACTTTTTTTTTCATTACTAAATATTGTTCAATATTTTAATCATAATTTTCTACAGGCATAGTGGATATAGGCGATTCAATAGTCAATGGGTTAGTCAACACTTATACTTGGCATGTACAAAGTGTTGTATGCGATAGTTAAACTTGGGTTCTTTAGAAATATTTTGAGCTATTATCCTTGTGAGACTGAGACCTCTATATTCAGAGCAAATAAATAAAGGGATAAGTGGTCATCATGCTTGAACCCTTCTTATTTTTGAATGTTAGAATTGGTTCTCCATTAACGACAATCGAATATCATGTGGAGGTGAGGCATTGTTTACTTGAGTTGGTGAATTTTCTAATAAATCTCCAAGCCTCTATTGAACTGAACAAGAAACTCCAATTAAGAGAATAAAAAATTTCAAGCCTCTATTGAACTGAACAAGAAACTCCAATGAAGAGAATAAAAAATTTGTTGAAGTCAAGAATATGAAGAAATGTAACCACACTATTGTTATATGAATCTTGAGGATTTTTGAAATCATTAGAGATGTTCAAACATGTGTTTGTTTGACGGATATTGTAATTATTGGTGTTTGTATGATTATTTTTATGATTCATAAAGAATACTTTTTTTTTTTAAATGTTGTGCTATGAGAATACTCAAGGAAGATTATTTTAGATGCCAAATAACTTGTTAAACATAGCTATAAATTAACATCTACTAAACTTTATGTGGAAAAATCACAGATTTGAGGAACTTTACCTCATGTTATTGATAACGCTACATAGTTGTGTTTTTAGCTTTTTCCTATACACTAAGCTCTTCCACACTCTCTAAACTCACATTAGATCGTATATATGTGGCCAGATAAGGATGGGGACCTCACCTTAGTGTCCCGAGCTACCCTTATATAGGCTAGCTTTCATCAAGCTCGCCCGTATAGTTTGTAAAACAGCTATCTAAAATCTACAAAGTATGATGAACATTACCAATGCTCCGGTGAATGTTACCAATGCTTTGGTGAAGCTATTGGACCTCGCGATTAATTTTACATTCTCCCACTTGGCCGAACAGTTATAGTAATTGTATCTAAATCTTACTTTACAAGAAATGGAATACATAAATCATGGCAATAATTTCTCTACTAAATGAGCATTATCTTACATGTATTAGAATGTACAATATTTCCTAACCTTATGATAACCTTTCTTTATGAGTAAACCTTAAGTTTACTCTCGCTCCAAATATATGATATTTTTCAAAAAAAATAATGTGGACAAAAAATGAGAAAAATCATATAAACTAGATTTCTCTAATCTAATGTACAATAAATATTACATGGAAGGACCTAATCCCATATTTACAAAATGATCCCTAAATTTTACTAGAGGCATGCATTTGCTAGGGATTTGCAATCATCGATTCAATGCTAATTTGCTCAGTAGCATCTTTCTTTTCCTTAACATTCTCTCATAGCTAAGTACTTGATGTCAATGATTTTAATTTGACTCTCATTCTTCTTGTTCTTAGCTAAGAACACAACAGTTGAATTGTCACAATAAATCTTAATGGGTCAGGAAATGGTATCAGTAACCTTAAGCTCAAATACAAAACTCTTTATCCATATACCATGTGTTATAGCCTCAAAGCAGGACATAAACTCAACTTTTGTAGTAGAGGAAGCAATCACGGTTTGCTTGGCATTCCTCTAAGATACAACTCTGCTAGCTAACATGAAGATATAGTTTTATGTCAATTTTTCTAAATCAACATAGCCAACATGATCTTCCAAATTGTTAGTTTAACTATACATAAGCATGTATTTCTTGGCGCCTTTTATGTAACACCCCACACCCGAGTGACCCGAACCCGATATCGTTGGTGATATCCGAGTCCGTGCCCCACGAGGGTGGCG
>JAOTBA010000007.1:2628071-2657623 GCA_025629845.1 Erythroxylum squamatum | reverse complement strand
GTGCACGTGACATTTGCTGGGTGGACTTGACCTAACCCACATAACATGGAATTCATGCATAAAAACTGGACTTCTCTTGTCCAATTGGCTGATTCTTGAAAAATGGATTTCCATGCATAAATCATATTTCATAATCACATTAACATCCATGTTCATTGAACTCAATCCACTCAAGTCAACTTAACCAACATAACAATTTCAAACAAATGGCATTTATTGCTACAATTCTCACACAATCTCAATCATAGTACTTCTCACAAGCATTTAAAACAACATCAATTCTCACTTTAAAAGTAGTTGGGAATCATTAATTTCATTAGTTGTATAGCATTTATAACTTATCAACATAAAGATAAAAATGTAACCCACCTTAATTCTTGCTTAAATCTTGATCAACTTGACCTCTCCTCTTGCTCCTCTTGCCCTTCTTGCAATTCTTCAAACAACACAAAATTCCCAAATCAACATAACTCAAATTGAAAACCTTCATGAACCAATGCATGAAATTGGTTCTAAAATCACTAAACCCATGCTATTTCTAAGCTTTCTAAACCAAGAGCCACACAAAAGCTTAAACTTGAAACCAAGACTTACCTTGAATCCTTAACCCAATCAAAGGGTTTCTTGTACCAAAATGAAGCTTAGACCTTCCTCCACGTTTTTCCTTCTTGGGTTTTCTTCAAATAACTTCTTGAACTCTTAGAAAAATCACAAACCTAACAACTCTTCTTTTTCTCCTTCCTTTTTCCTCTCAACCGACCACTTCTCTCTCTCCCTTTCTCTAATTTTCGTCCACTTCTCTTCTTTCTCCTAAGCCAACTCATTTCTCCTCCTTTTTATACTCCCACACAAGTCACTTAAGCCCAAAGCCCAATAGCCCACTAGTCTTTTAATGAAAAGCCTCTTCCATTATTAACTTAAGCCCACTTATTTCCTTTCTCTTTTCATACCTCCTTAAGGCCCAAAGGCCCAATATCTCTTTAATGAGCCCTACCTTATTTCCTCTAACACATTTAATTCATGCTACCTAATTCATTAATGTTACCATACTAATTAATGCCAACATAATTTAATCTATCAAGGCTCCAATTTCCTCTAATCATGCTTAATAAAATAAAAAAAATTCAGGGGCCAACAGTTTCATTATATATCTCATACATAATAAATGCATGGCAAAGCGTAAGGTTGGCAATTTTCTAAATGGCATACAATTACATAATATCACATATTATTTGCATCCATTTATCCATTCATCTCATGAACTAATAGGCCACTTTTGATTGTCCATCCTAAAACATAAATAAAATTACAAGGCTTTTAGCCCAAAAATTTCTTATTGGACTTGGATCTTCCGCTTCGAACTCTTCATCCTTATGACCCGGGTCATTCGGTAAAAAATGTGTAATGGCATTTTCATAAAACTGAAATTGGTCACTTTGAAAAAAAAAATTCAGCACTAGTTTTTCATCAAAACCAAAACTTTGGCAATATGAAAACAAAAATTTCAGCACTTGTTTTTGGTACATCTGACGCTCAAAAAAATTCCACCACTTGTGTTTCATAAAACTGAAAATTTGTTAAAACAAAAAATTCTAGCACTTTGGTTTTCAAAAAACCACAACTTTGCTAAAACACAATTCTAGCACTTTGGTTTTCATAAAACCGAAAATTTGCCAATACACCAAAGGATACACCGAAACCATTACATATTCTTCTCTTCGATCCATGGTTGCTCCATCTTCAATATTACAGCAATTTGTACATTACAAAATCAAAGAAAACAAAAAACTGAAGCCAAGGAGGAAACACGATGATGATAGGCCACCCTCTTTGTCACAAACCAAACGAAGAAAACTTACAAGGTAAAACTATATTCTATGGACAACCAAAAGAGAAAAACATAAACCATACATATTTCTATCACATAAAAATATGCAGCATACAAAATTTAATTGCCAACCCATGCATCACATATAGGAACCAAAATCATGCATAATAAAATGGCTCTGATACCAATTATTGGATCGAAAAAAAAGAATGCAAGATTTGGCTAAAACGGTAGATTTCAAAACTTTTCTGAAATCAAACGCAACGGAAACAACATAATAACTAAACCAACATACCAAGCTATACATGATACGGTATAAGGAAAATAATTAACATAAGAAAAAATGAAAATTATACCGACTCCTTACTACAGCTTTGACTCCCCGCTTTTGTATCCTATCTGAATCCTGGCTATAGCTTTGACTCCTTGATTTTGTTTCCTTTCCTTTGTCAATGTATCCTCTCCTTGTTGTAGTATCCTCGACCAATCCGATCTATCCCTTGTTCTTTTTGGACAACTTGGTTAACAAGATCCTTTGGTGGGAAAGTAGAAGAGATATTTTGAGGAGATTTTTTTTAGATGAAAGAAGCCAAAAAATGAGACTCTTCTCATTCAAGTTTCGGCTATACGTGCATGAGAGGAGAGAGTGAGTCAAAAATGCAAGAACAACTTCTTCACACACTCTCTTAATTTCGGTTAACATAAAAGAAAGAAGTCATATGCATCCAATGCATCACTTCATTCTTTAATCAATCATAAAGAAGCCAATAAATGAGACTCTTCTCTTTTCTTTCAAGATGGCTATATGAAAAGACCAATAACCTAAATGAGACCCTCTCATTTTCGGTTATGATATCAAAAAAGGAAGAGAGAGTACATCAAATGCACCTCTTCCTTTCTTTAATCAAATGAATGCTAAAAGGTTACATATTATCATTAAAAGACAACCATTAAACCATTTATTGATAAGATCATTACTCCAATTAATGATGATAAAGCATGATAAAGACCATCTTTAATTTAACAATTGAATGCTAAATGTGCAGCTAATGTGCAGCTGCACATTTAGCTATAAAAGCCAAAATATGCCCTCCTTTTTCTTTAATAAATTTGTTTCAATTTAATTAATCTAATTAATCAAATCAAACCAAAGTCAAGCCCAATTTAAAATGTTCATTTGGGCTTCTAATTAACAATGAATTAAAGTAAGCCCAACATTCAATTATAGGCTTAAAAATCTCTATTTATATTTCTTACTTTACTTGATAACCTTCCTAGAAGCCAAATGGAGAATCTAATTAGACTTATATAATTCAAGCTCCAATAAGCCCATAATTAATTTAATTTCATTAGAATTAATTCCATCTTATTAATCAAATGTCATTCCACTAAAGAAAATTAGTTGAACTCTTGAATTACTAAATATTATGAGAACACATGTTTAAAATAAGAGGTCCAATTGCAAACACTATTATGAACCACATTATAGTCATCCACACAATAAAAGATAAAATTACCATTTTGCCTTTATGTTGGATTTTTTCTTTTGGATCTCCCATTTTACTCTATATGGTGATTAACACACAAGATTTCATCTTGGTGTTAAGACTTGATGGGTAGCTAGTCCATCAAACTACTGGCGCCAATTTAATCACCAATCTCCGTAAAACATCTAAAAATGATGATATCACTATAAACTCTTTATTTGAGTGCATTTTCTCTGATACATGTTTCAATTAATAATTTCAACATGCAGACGCTGGATTGATACTCTGTAAAAATCCATTCCGATCATATCAAGAATTATAATAAAACACATATGAGTTCATCACTCATCAAGATTGTGGTTCATAATAAAAGAATGCTAAGGTGGATGCTTTAACATTAAAGGAACGACCAACTTTATTCTTTAAAAACATACTTGATTCTAGATTCATTTAATAGTGCCATTATCAACAGTCAACTACTATCATGATATGAAACTCACCATTCCCTTGAAGTAAAATCTTTTACTTACACGAAGATAAATCGCAACACTACAGTCTAAACCATAATGAAGCGACTAACTTGACTATTCAACTGTGAATCAACTAATTTAGATTCTAATAATATACATGTTTTCCATACATCTCCATGTATATGTATATTACTTACAAAAGAATCTTGGTACCTTATGACTAGTTATATAATGCTCATACAAATAAAACCAAACTCTTTTGTTTTATTAATAATAAATATTTTCATTACAAAATTAACTTGAAGAATATCGAGTTATATGTAAATACACTTGCTTTCTAGGGCACTATATTTATATAACTCCAGCAGTATATAGTTAAGCTTTTTTATTTCCTTTTTAATAGCCTTTAATTTGTTAAAATATTTATAGGATTCATAACCTGAGCCATAATGGTATCTATAGCCTCCTCACAATATTGGCTAGATATTTAAAATACCTAAAAAGGTAGACTCTGTTCTAGAAACTTATCATATTATGAACCCTTTTATTAAGCTACGATTAAAACAAAGATAATTATTGAATATATCTTTGCTAACATAAAACTTTCCTAGCCATTAGTGATTCACCAAGGATTTATCCAATTTCTTTCTCATAAACCACACACTACTTTGCTTATTTCTCCAGGTAAAGAATTGGCTTCATATTTAAGATAAGTGACCTCGATATCAGCTAAACAAGATTTAAAGTTTTACTAAGCTTTAGAAGTTGGTAAAGTACTATTGAAGTAACCAATAACCATCTATAGGGAATTTATAAAGCGATAAATATTTATAAGATCACTTCAAAAGAAAATTCTCTGAAATGCACGATTAAAAGGATAAACAAATTCACACCACTTCAATTCCTTGTATCTTAACATAGAGGTAAATAACCTGATATGAGGATAAAGAATTTTGCACTTAAATCTTGTTAGGTTCATAAGCAGTTTCAATCCATCTATTGAAGTGAGCATTATGATTGGTAATAATCTACTAGCTCATATGAATATAATGAGTGGCTTTTAGCTTAGTCTTCAAAAGGCCAATTATCATAGGCTTTATTCGATTCAATTATTCTACATTCTAGGGTTAATCAACCCCTCTCATTTTATACTAATATGGTCATTTATGTGTTTTGAGAATGGTACCAAACTGTTTAACCTTAGCCTTAGTTATACCTCCTTTTTTCTACAATTGAAAATTCTTCACTATTAGGGAAAGATTCTCTATCTATCTAATTCAACTTGCTATTCTCTAAAGGGGAATTATTGGTATTGTTTCCATTACTTATTGAAGGGATATTTAAAATAAGCTCCTCCTATACCACCAGCATTAATATTGTAGATTCAATCTTAGAATCTTCCTTAGGAATGATTAATTCATAAGAGTTTGTCCCCTCTTGGTTCAATTCTATCACTTTGTTTGCTTGATCATTCATATTAGGATCTATAAGCTGATAGCACTGATATCCAACATCTCTGGGATTTCTCTCTAGGGAGCCTAACATTCCTTATTAAGTTTAACTAATTATGTAAGGCCCCAAATTACACCCTATTTGGAATGATACATGTCCATGAAAATAAATGTGATAGCTGTTAAAATTGTGATATGAATTGAATGTGAATTGTGTATGTCTTGAATTTTTGGTTTAATGGATCATACTTGGTGACTTGGAATTAATAGTTACCATTAGAGAATTAAGGTATTAAAATATACATTTGGACTAGGAAAATGTCAAGTGGAAAGATAAGTTGATACGTGAAAATTGGATGACTAAGCCTATACATTGAATGAAATTTGGCATAACTAAGGCATTAAAAAATGGCATAGTTAATAAATTGACAAGTGGCAGCAATAAGTGAGAGATAAATGGTCTAATATATTGGTGACATTTGGCAGCTCCTATATGGGACAGATGAATAACATGCATAGTGACATATATTGTTACAATTTGATGACACCTAGCATTAGATGAGACAAGTTTCTGTTAGAGTAATTTCTGTTTTGCTCATTCTTCAGCATCTTGCACACTCTCCACCGAAACTCTCTCACTCACATCCTTTTAGAGTTTTTGCTTGATTTTGGTTCATCAATGCTGAAGAATCCTTGCATGAGACTGCATCAAGAAAGCTACTTTATACTACCTTCTATGTTCTTATCATCTTAGTGTTAAGATCATCCTACATTTACCTTGATTTTGAAAGTTTTTTTGGTTGCATGAAGGGCTAGATTACTTGGTTCTTTGAAAAAGGAACTTGAAGTTGATTAGGTAAGGAAATTATAAACTTGATGGCATGTTGTAATATGAATTCTATGTTACTTGAATTGGAATGGAATATGTGTGGAAATGATGATATAATAAGGTCTAGAACATGATGCTTGTTTCATGGATTTTGCTATGGATTTTGTTGCATGAAAGACAATGGCTTGTGATTTTCTAAACGAGTGATTTTGAGTTGAAATTGGATATGAAATTAAAGAGGAGTTAGCATGTGATTGAGGTATACTTGAAGCATGAATTAGGGATTATTATGTTGGTGTTTTGAAATTTGGAAGGAGATGTTTGAATCTGGAATTCGTAGGAAAATATTTAGCCACGATCGTGGTTTTCATCCCCGCGATCGTGACAGAAGCTAACACAGAAGCTAACATTAGCTTCTGTCACGATCGTGGGAATGTGCCCCACCATCTTAGGCAAGGCCTTAGCATGGTAATATACCTTACATTAGTATAATTAAAGTTGATTATGGTTTGTAATGAATCTAGTTTGAGATTAGATTAATTGGTTAAAGGTTGAATAGGTTTTGGATTTTCAACTGAGGTAATAACTTATGGAAGGTGTTATTTGATAACAAGTATCTAATTTGGAACTTATAAGTTATTAAAGAAATGAAGTATACTTATGAACACAAAAGTGATTTAAATGATATAAGTGATGTGTTAGTTATGAATGTTTGTGAATTAGGAAATTAGGTCAGTACATGTAAAGTGTAATTACTTAATGTATCCTTTTGTGCATCATTGCAAATGCTTATGTTTATAAGGCATGTTGAGTTTGATCAAATGTGAATGAGTATCTTCAAGTTGAGCAAAGTGGAATAGAGTCATATGTTTGGTAATATATCTTTTACATGAGAATTCTGAAATGTGACATGTTTTGTTTTAAAAACTGCCAAGGCCTAGTAGTGGGTAAATAGGCATGCCTAAAAGGGTCTGTGGTTGCTCCTGTAATTGGACACTAAGGTGTCCCCTGATTATCGATACTACGGTGTCCCCTGATTATCAACACTACAGTGTCCCTGATTTTGAGACATAAGTCTCTTATGTTCTGTGATACCAATCATGATATCTTTTGTTCTGGTCTCGTTATCCACTTATGTAGAAATGATTAGCAAGCTAACTTGTTTTATATTCTAATACATGTTCAGTTTTGTTATAAACAAGTTATGATCTGATACAAGATAAGCTCTGATTTGATACAAAACATATTCTGATTTGATATAAGTCATATTCTAATATGAAAGAGTTATATCCTATTTTGATAATTAGTTCTGATACATGTACATTCTGTTATGATATTTATGAGTTTTGTTTCGATGCAAGAAAGTCCATATTGATGAATCATATTTTGTTCTAAGACACATAATGTTAGGATTACTCTTTAATATAAACAATTAAAGATTGCTTATGATATGATCTGATTCTGTATATGTGAATGCTAAATGACTGTTAAAAACAGTCGCCAGTTTATATCTTGCTTAGTTATTCCCTACTAAGCTATATGCTTAACATGGTGGTTTTTTTCTCCATGTAGGCTTTGATAAGAAGGTTTAAGGATTGGGACAAAAACAACCGCAGTAGCCAAGAAGAATATGTTTTGTTTTGGAAGTGTTCAATTTGTTTTTTAGTTGTACTCCATATGTTGAGACATATTGTATTTTGATATAAATGGTTTGTAATAACCTTAATATAGGTTGGCTTTTGAATTTATGGCATGTATTTTGATAAGTACAATATGTACGATATGTTTTGTTTTAAAACAACATTTGATGAAATGAAATGAATATTTGCTTCAGTTCTAGAAATGCTTTGGAATGTTTGGCATGTTTTAGTTCGGTTTTGTGTGGCATTTGCATATCCCCCTAGGGGGTATATGGGTGTGACAAATTATATATAATCTCCTTCAACAAATCTTTTGTTTGTACGAACCCATATCTTCCTACTGTATTCAAATGGCCAATTATCATAAGCTTTATTCGATTCAATTATTCTACTTTCTAGGGTTATTCAACCCATCGCATTTTATACTGACATAGTCGTTTAAGTGTTTTGAGAGTGTTACCAAAGTGTCTGACCTTAGCCTTATAGCCATACCTCCTTTTTTCTACAATTGAAAATTCTTCACTATTAGGGAAAGATTCTCTAGCTATCTAGTTCAACTTGCCATTTTCTAAAGGGGAATTATTGGTATTATTTCCATTACTTATTAGAGGGATATTTAAAATAAGTTCTTCCTATACCACCACCACTAATATTGTAGATTCAATCTTAGAATCTTCCTTAGGAATGATCAATTCATGAGAATTTGTGTCCAATTCTATCACTTTGTTTGCTTGATCATTCATATTAGGATTATAAGCTACTAGCACCCATATTCAACATCACTAAGGTTTCTCTCTGAGGAGCCTAACATTCCTTCTTAAGTCTAACTAATTATATGTAATCTCCTTCAACAAATCTCTTGTTTGTAGGAGCCCATTTCTTCTTGTTTTGTCTAGCTAGAGGTCTCCATTAATAAGTTACAATAACCTTATCCTTTATCAATCCCCCATTTTCATTCAAATTCAATATAGGAATGGCATCTGTGATATTCATATCAGTATTATTCAACACACATCATGGCTTAGCCAAAACATTTTCTTGAAGTTGTTGCTTCGTCCACATATAATGGTTTCTTTATAAAGCTTGTAAAATAGCTCAGCCTAATTGTGGACCAATACTACGAGGAACATTATGTATATTAATCCATATAGGAACATGCTTTAACCTAAACTCATCTAACTGAAGACCTAGTCTCCAATTTTTGATTAAAAAAAAGGCCTATTATTGATATATTAGGGGCCAAGCTCTAAATAGGATCAAGATCTAAGTAAATGTTGTGAGTAGTGAGTTGTAAAAGTAAGCTTGCCTTCATAATAAGGGAGGGGAATTTGAGTAGTTCTAATATGGATTTGCTTATCAGCTCTAAGTAAATGTTGAGATTGAGGTTGAGGTTGGGGCAAGATTAAAGGGGGAACTAGGGAGATAGAGGAAGTAGAAGTTAAAGATGGGGTGAAAAAGGTGTAAATGCAGACAGAAAAAAGTTGGCTTATAGTTAAAGAAGGAAAGTAGATAAAATGAGTTGTTGAAATTTTAAAAAGTGTTCCTATTAAGGAAAAGAAGGGCAAAACAAGAACAAAAACACGCTAATTAAAAACAGAAACTAGAAAGGAAATAAAAAGGAGAGAGCGGAAACAAAGCAAGCCAAAAAGAAGAAGAGAACATTCTTTAAAACAAGATCAGCTAATTTAAGAGTATAGTAACTTAATAATATGAATGTAAATAATGGATTAACTACAAAAAAAAAAGTTTAAGGTTGTGATGAACTAACATATATTAATTGCATTATGTAATTCAAACTCTTTGTTTTCTTTACTTTTAATTAGTAATTACATGCTATGTAATTAATAAATTCATTTTTGTAAAAATTTGTCGATATTTGTAAATATTTAGCACTCTTATATGTATGATGAATTCAATAATTATATTAAAATTTTATATATAATTAATTAATTATTGTTCAAAGTTTTAGTTACAAGTTCTATTTGATGAAATATAACAAATTATCTAGATATTAGATCTTAATAAGAATTCTAATAATATAGTCACACATATTAAAAGGAACACAAAATATATAGCATTTTTTAATAATTTCACTAAAATATTTGTTATGGTATTTATACTTTATTAAAGTTTAATATATTTAAAATTTAAAGTTTATAACTTAAAATGGACTTACTTCTCTTTAGTCTTGAAATATATTTTGCATATTTGTATAATAGCCAAATAAAAATTCAAAAGTAATGTAAAAAGAAAATGATTTATATACAAAAACGATCAATGAAGATTTTAAGATAAGACATAATATCCTTAATTTTGTGCGAGGCTCACTTCAACTTTATTTTTTCAACATCCTAATACATATTGTACTAAATATTTTACTCTTCCAAAACCTTTTCCTCATATTTCCATAATTAATAAAATTTTGTTTATTTATAGTTGACAATTTAACTATGAGATTTTTGTATGAAATCTAAATTGATAATATAATATCATGTCATCAATAGAGAGCTTTACTGATAATATAATTAAGTATAGTCATTAGATGTATTAAGATTAGTTAATCATTTAGGTAACACTTATAAATAACAAGATGTATGAACCGTTGTGAGCCCAACAAAAGCAATCTACGTTCCCATACATGCAGGAAGGAAGACTTACATATTCGAGCATTCAGAACATGAGGACCGCCTAACAATACAAAATATGAAAAAGCAAGAACGAAACCGCATGCCAAGAGCATGTGTACACACTGCAACACACCCAACACACATACGTCTACAAAAATCGATATGTACAAACATAATGATTATTGAATTGAAAAGATGTAAATGACGATGATCTCTAATCAGACAGTGGGATAAGAAGCTTGCATGGCGATTCCACAAAGTCCTCCCTTTGCAGTAACATCTTTTTGAAGCCTTACGTACCCTTTTTCTCCCCATTGTGTGCCCCAAGAGTTCTTCACTAACCAATAGTTCATTCCATTGCTTTCTCCATATCCTACCGCTGTGACTCCATGATCAAGTTGTGTGCCGCAGGCTCCCGAAAAGATGCCAGTCGAGTAGAACTGAAATGAGGAATCTCCGGCATCAATAGCAACTGAAACTGGTTGATTTGCCACAGCCTTCATTAGAGCTGCTTCGTCGTTGGCCGGCACATCTTCGTACCCTGATATATTGGCTGCAGGCATTGCTTCAGCACTGGTATTGCAAGTTCCCTGAGCGGCTGTGTAGGGATAGTTTGTTTCAGTCGTTAGGCCTTTGTGCTGGATGATGAATTTAAAGGCGTTGTCCATTAGACCACCTTGACATCCTTGATCTTCTCCTTCAATGTCACAGTCAACCAATTCTTGCTCTGATAGAGAAATCAACTTTTTGGTTGATAATTGAGTGATTCCTTCTATAGATGCAACTGCTGAAAATGCCCAGCAAGATCCTGCATTTTTGGCCAAACAACTTTTAGTTAATATATTGTATGTTTGGAGATTTATAAATCAGAAGACAGTATAGGTATTATACCGCATTGGCCCTGGTCCTTGATGGGTGTTACAGCTCCTTTCTCCCTCCAGTCTACATTAGATGGAACATCAGTGACATTTTCGTATCTGAAAGGGCCTGCTTGTTTAGAGCACATGTGACCCTTAAATCTGTTTCTTGTAGTTTTGAACTCCTCATTTGTGAGGTCTGCAAATTGGTTGACGCCTAACTTGTAAGTCTTGTCTCCAGCAGCATTAAAAGAGTCGATATGTTCAACATTTGCCTTGAATATTTTGAAGCGAGCCTCCTTCTCATTGACGTCCTTGTAAACTCGTCCATAAAGGGCCATCCACTGCTCATGCCTCCGCCTCATTGAAAAATCTTGAAGAGTGCGAGCGGTAGATTGAGAAGCAAAAGCTATAAGTAGCGCGACAATGAAACCCAGAAAACGAATGCAATGGTTGCTAGTGAACTCCATCTTCACTTATGAGCAGGCTAGGTAGGAGAAAATTAAGATGAAAGAGCTTAAGTGAGGAGCAACGAAGCAGATGAACTCATCAGGATTGCTCTCAAGTTTATATAGCCAGGGTAGCTGACTAATAATTAGTTTGAGTATCTATTAGTAGATACCTTGCAGTTCAACGTTGCCCACATATTCTGTTGATTTGGACCTTGTGGTGAGAATGATGTCCAAATGAAGCCATGTCCTGCTATGATGCCGAATCAATTGGCATCTGTTTTTACCTTGCGAAAAGCTAAAGGTCCTAAGATCCGAAATCCCTTGAGTTTTTGTTTCCACGGGGAAGATGAGATGTTGCAATTCTCAAACATACTAATCTTTCCTTTGCTTTATGGACAATTGAGTGTTTGGAATTAAAATGACAAAAAAAATTTAAGAAAATATATGGGAGCTATCCCTATATATACAAAGAAATAATTTATAAGATGTAAGAGTAATATAAAGGCTACCAAAATGATGGTCATCTAATTAAAGTCAATAATTAATATATAGCCCCCGAATTAAATTAGATGAAAGAATATATTTTATAGTCAATATTACCTAAATTACTTTTGCACATTTTAAAGGGTAAATTATAAAAAATTTAGACTTCACCTAATTTTATAATATTAGCCTAAACTTTAAAAATAGCAAACTTTTATTTTTTTCACCAAAAATAATCTCTCTTTAGCGTCACAACTAACGTAGCGTTTGGTTGCTGTCCTTGTTGGTGAGGGTAGTGGACAAAGACGCAAAAGTTCTGTCCCTCATGCTGTTTACTTGCTGTCCTCACTTATTTTTGTCCTGTCTTCAGAAGATAAGGACAGAAATTTTTGTTCCTTCCAAAACTAAGGTACAAGAATTATTGGCATAAGGACAAGAACAAAACACCCATGAAAATGTCAAAAAATACCCTTGTTATTTACAGACGAAAACCTAACACGTCCCTTGCAAATCTCTGTCGCAACTCTCCTTCTTCCCTCTGGCGTGGCACGTCATGTCAGTAAATAAATTGGATATATAGTTGCCACGTGAAGTCACTTTAGGTTAATAAATATGAAAATATGAAACCCTAAAAGGCTTTATGATATTTCCAGTTCTTAGAAGCTTGACAATTCCCTTCAATGCCCGCAAAGCTTTTCTTGCCTACAAAATTTCTAAAGTATACCTATAAGGATATATTAACCTAGCAGTTTCTTGAATCATCAATAGTAATCAAGTTAACAGAGAAAATATTCAAACCCAAATGAGAAAAAGTACTCAATTCTTACGAGGTAACACTAGAATGCAGTTTGAATTTTAATAACAACAAATGTTTTTAATCTCTCTCTGATATATATAAATAAGTGTAGGAGGAGGAGGGGGAGGAGTTGGCAAGTTGCTTTCCAATGGCTAAACATTCTATTTGATTGTCATATTGGTAGACAAACTAAGGAGAACTCTTAGGAGCAGAAGAATCTCCACTGCAACCTGAGCAACCACAGCAGTTGCTTTAGTGGCAATAGTGGTGATGAGAGCAACTCTTGAAGCATACTTGCTCTACTCTTTCTCTACTTTTTGTAGTTCTATTCTCTATCTTAAAGGTGATGATGCTTTAATCACAACCAGCTTGCTCTTTACTTTGAATCTTCCAAAAAAATAGTCATGCTCTTCTCTTAGTATTTATCATTTCTTGCTTTGATTGTTTGTTAGAGATGAAAATCACGATTTTAGAAGTAGTGGGCCTTTAATCAAGAACAATATTTTTGCAAAAAGGTAAAATTCATGTTGATGGAGGGAACCTTTATTTTTATTTTTTAACTTATAATATTTAATATAATGTGGCACTAATAGGCTACATGACAAACACATGTTCAATGAATTTGATCATATAGTACGTCACGTTAGTATTGTTAATTATGGAACTAATGATGAATTATTTTTGCAAAAAATTGAAAAGTTGAATTTTATTGTTACTTTTAAAAATTCAAACTAATATTACAAAATTGAGTAAAATTTAATTTTTTTTTATAATTAATGTTAAATATTTTTAGAATATAAGAACATTTTCAATAATATTAATTGATAATTATGAAAAACACTAAAATTATAGTAATGCAATCAAGTCATACTACATCACTAACTTTTGCTAGCCTGAAATAATTCTTATAGTAATTCATAATCATATATCAGGGTCAGCCTTAAATGAATTTCAAAAGATTTTACATTAACTTAGTCACTAAAAGAATAATATCTATCAAATCTCATGATTCGTGAGATACCTTAACAAAATAGTTAGCTTAACTAAATTAAATTCTAAAGATATAATTTTGCACAAAACATTCCTAAAATAGTTAACTATACACATGTATAATATAGATTACCTAATTATATTTTTCCATACTCCTTCTTAAGTTAGTGAACATGAATTCTCCATTCCTAGATTAGATGCAATACTCTGAAATATTGAACATTTTTACCTTTTGGTAAGTTCATTAGTAAGTTGCAATTTGTAGACATATAAGGTGTACAAATTAATATGCTCTCTAACTTTTGTTTGATAAATTATATATCAGTTTAATGTGCTTCTTTTGTTATAATTGTACTAGATTGTGAGTTGTTATAATAATAAAGTCTCATTAGACCATTCTACTTAATGTTTAAGCCTTCTAAAATGATCCTAAACTAAAATAGTTAACAAATACCTTGAGTCATTGCTCAGAATTTGTCTTTTCACTATATCATACTACCATATTATATTTTTTACTCCTTTATGTCACAAGGTTTCTTCTAAAAAAATGTAATGTCTAATAGTTAACCTTTTATCAACAATTGACCCATTATGATTAGCATTTATGTATGCCTCAAGTGTTTCTTTTGAACAAAATATCATTCCCTAGTATCTCCTTGATGTAATGTAATATTTGAAAAATTATTTGCAGATAAATTTTTTTTAAAAAAATTGAATAAGAATTGAATTAACTATAGTAAAACTATCTCAACATTACAATGAGTTACTAAAGACAAATCAAATTACAAACGCATATGAAATTTAATAATAGGTACAAATTCCATCTGGTCTTTATTCTTGTAGATAGAACATGCCGATCAAATTTAGCTATTATAAAGGCTCAGATCTAACTAATGGTGTCATCAGCTAGTTTGTACTTCTTAACTTCCTCATTCTTATAGATTTTCTTGTTTCTTTCCTTCCTATAGAATAAATAGTGGTTGTGAAGGCAATTTTATACATTGGGGTGTCATACAATCTCTGATGGGCATTGTGAATGATCTAATTTAGAGATGATGTCCAATCATAATCGAGGTACGCATTAGACAAAAAATGTAAAGCTCTACTCCAATCCGATTTGGAGTATCTGCATTGAAAGAATTAAGTTTTCTCTATTTTCTTCAGACTTTTTACAAAGAACGTATTTTGGGTCATAAGATCTAAACCATTTATTTTTAGTACAAATCTTGTTCCTTATAACCAGGCAAGTAAAAATAAAGGCGTGATGATTGAGGGATTGTTTCCAAAGGAGATTGAATTAAGAAACATTCCCTTCACCTTCCTGTAAAGCCTTATAATAAGACTTGTTAGTAAAAATACCTGAGGCGTCTGGGACCCAGGTTACTGAATCCTACCTATGGCTGTAATTGATCTGGGGGAGAAAACCCTCTAGTAGATTAAACCCTCTAAATTGTCCTTCCCATTGCGCTTGATTCATCAAAGAAGAAGCTTTGGAGTTGAGAGGAAGCTTGTTCATAAGTTTGGATAATTAAGTCCTTTGTATTAGAGGACTATGATCTATCCAACTATTAAATCATACCCAAATAGTCTCTCCATTTCCTAATACATGCTTAATCAAAGGAAAAACCACCTTTTCAATTTCAACATTTGCAAGAAGAATCAGGAGAGAACTCCCAGATGCGAAATAAACTTCTTTTGCACTATGCATGAATTTGTTAATAAAACTAATTACATGTATTATATTTGGTTTTAAATGAGACAAACAGAGTCTTCTCACAAGGTGTTGATACATTTTTCTATTTACTACAACATCCTCCTTAATTTTTCTAAGTTCAAAATCCAAATCTATTAAAGTACTTGTTAATTTACATATTATCTTGCTTATTTCTTTGAGAAGGTCTTTAATATACTTTTGTTGAAAGATTTTAGAAGAAAAATCTTATCCTAAGAAAATATTTCAACTTGTCTTACACTTTGATCTTAAACTCCTTAACCAAAAAATGACTCAAAATATATCTCTTTATCTTTATCTCGTATCATTTACATAAGTTAAGAGACTTGTCACTCTCCTTAAAGGTAAATTTTTAATGAACAATTTATTATCTGCTTAACTTTGTTTAAATCACATAATAATCATTTCACAAATCTTCTAAATAAAGCTTTTAATGATTACTTTAGACCATACTAGACTTTCTTCAATTTACACACATTATAACTAGCCAAGTTATTCCTATAACATGGTAGAATCTCCAAATAAATTTCTTCCTTTGGTTCTCTATGTAATAATACATTCTTGATATTCAATTCATGTAATTTCAACCATAATTTGTTGCCAATGACAACAAAAATCAAATATTATTCATCTTTACAATTGGAATGAAAGTCTTTTCATAATTAATTCCATAGGCTTGAGTATATCCCTTACTTACCTTACCATGAATCTTTCCATTAACCCATATACTCTCTACTTTATTGTATTCACTTATTTGCACCCAATAAATTATGAAAAGGTGAATTTATTAGAAGACAATAACTGTTTAAGAGGATATAAACGTCATTTTGTGTACTATTCTCGTTCCTTTCCTAATAGCAATTGGAAGGTTTTGATTATCGATCATTACCCACATGAAATTTAGTTTCATTTTATAATAAAGGGTTAAAATTGGTTACTTCGTTCGTAGGATCTAGGTTGAAATTTCATACTTGCATGGATCCAATAACATCCATTTTTGTCCTTGAGAACATCTTACCCTTATAAAATCTCACATTCTCTATAACATATTACAACACTTTCGTAAAATAACTAATTGTACGAATCATTAATTAAGTTTCCCATAATACATTTACTCAAATCTGTATAAAGTATAAAAGCTTCGATTAATGAATATCATTTTAAGATGCTCTTTAATTTCTCAAACAACGATATATAACACTATTGTTCTTACTTTTACTCCAAACTCATGTTTACTACTTTGTGCTAAATTTACTTTTAAAAATTAATTTTCCAATTTTTTCTGTATTTAATTTTCAAATCCTTTATGGCTTTATTAATTTATACACCTTTAAAAAGTTAAAAATTATTATGCTTATTTATTATTCATAATATATTTCATTGGTTTAGCATAATATTAGATTAATCATTTTGTTAGATTTTAATTTACGGTATAATGATACTAATAAATAAAATAATCAACTTTTCATTTTTATAATAAAATTCTGAATTTTTTATTATTTTTAATTTATCATATTTGTATATCATTAATTATATCAAAATTTTAATATGTAAAGTAAATATTAATAATATATTAATATCATATTTTATTAATAACTAATATTATATTAATCAATTTCAAATGATAGTACATTAATTAGTAATTCACTAATTTTTATAATAATAGTAAATAAGATAACTAATATGTTATAATAATTTTATTTGTTATTTATACTCTTTTTACTTATAAATAATTTTATATATTAGTGAGATATGAATTTATTAGCAATTTATTAATAGTAATAAATATTGAATACTAACATTGAGTTCAAGACTAATTAGGTACTTAGTACTTGTATTGATTCCAGTGAGTCGATATGAAAAGAAAAATTAATAAGCATTGTTCTTATAGGTAGTAGACTAATAAAAAGTATATAAAAAATTAGGGTTAATTACCAAAGAAAGCCTAAATTTTTATAAATTTTTTAATTATAGTCCAAACTTTAAAAAGTAGTAATAAAATGTCCAAACTTTTAACTTTTTTAGTTCTAGCCCAAACTTCAAAAAGTGGCAATAAAATGTTCAAACTTTCAATTTTTTTCAATTTCAGCCCGACGTTATTTGTTGTTTTCCTGATGTCCTCAACTTTTTGTTTTTTGTTTGTTTTCTAATGCCCCAAACTACTCTCGTATTATAACATATTATACCAATAAGCTCTTTGTTTTTCGTTCGTTCTCCTTATACTCTTAGTGTGAGGGTGTCGTGGCTGCGTAATCTGAAAATCGAAAGGACGAGGGCACTGAGAGACCAAATTGAAAATGAAAGGAAAAACTGAAATCAAAGTGTAAAGTCGTCAAAGTTTTGTAATCTCATCTAGGTCATTTTTAAACAATGACGTTGTTTTAATTATGTGATTAAATAACATTGTTTCATTAATCTTCATTTGTTGTGTTAATTTTAGTTGACATGTATTAATAATTAAGGTTTTGAAACATGTGGCAAGTCACGTCAGCAAACTGAATAGAAACACTAACGTCGGGATAGAATTGAAAAAATTGAAAGTTTGAGCATTTTATTACTACTTTTTAAAGATCAAGTTATAATTGAAAAATTGACGAACGTTTAGGCTTTTTTTAGTAATTAACCGAAAAAACTAATCAGTACCAACACTTAAGTCCAATAGGCTAGTATAACAAGAAAAATTAATCAACATTGATAATAAATATAACAATTGATACATTAATAAGAATTAATTAATTATTATAGATGATGAAGCTATCTTTGCAACTCAAATTAAATCCTAATTTTTGCATATAAAACAAGTGTAACATAGGAAAGCATGAGTTAATCCCTCGAAATTCTAATTTGTCAATCGTTACAAAAGAAAGTATTTAACAAAATAAGGGACGTGGCAATATTAAAAATAAATTAATAATAAAATGAGACTTATGAATAAAATGAACCTCCATTTAAGAGTCGCTTTCACCTTTAAAACTATAATTGATCGTTGATACAAAATAATTAATTTTATTGAACATATATTTGGTGTGATATTAAGTATTCATCTTTTTTTAGGATTAGTTAATCGAAAACATCTGATTCAATTAACTCTTATTGTTTAACAACGTTAGCTACGGTCTAGAATTTAATTAAACAATAGCTTTAAGAAGACAACAAAAAAAAAAAGACCACCGAAACAAGATAGCATAACATTTGTCATTACATGTAATCTAGTTGAGTGTTTTTCCTAGAAAATAATAGTTCCTTACACATTAAATTTAAAACTTCTAGTTGCTACAAATGATTAAAAGAATGATTATTTCAATCAATAAACTAAATACTCATATTATCAAAAACAATTATAAAACAAAAGCACAAAAAAACAATCCACTATATGATTAAATGAAGCACTTCATAATAAGATCTAATTGCCTCCCATCTCCAAAGGTTCCAAAGGCTTCAACTTCCTTCAACCAAGACTAAGAAAATTAGCCAACAATAGTCATAAGTTCAACTAAGATTTAATGAACAAAAACTATTCTAACCTCTACTAAAGTGGGGAAATTAAAGTGGAACTTGGAAAAAGGTGAAATTTTCGGCTAGAACTTGGATGCTTTGTTTCTTCACCTTAGCTCTATTTATAACCATTTTAATCCCATGTAGAAATTTTCTTGATGTGATTCTTGGGATCCCATAAATTCATTAATTTCCATCTAGATCTGGCCAAGATAAGTAACTTCTAACATGTTTTTCTTCTACATGTTCGAAGTTTAGAAATTATCCTTTTCCCTGAACATGTCCACACCTAAAATCATGCCAGAATTTTTCACCAAAATTTGAACTTAATTCTAAAAATGTGAAAGAAATTTATCAATTAAAATGTTTTGTTAGCCAAAATCTTCTTTACTCTCCCTTAATTTTTGTTGATATTGCTTCTTCATTTTAAACTTTCATATTTGAATTAAGGGCCAATCCTTCATCCAATTAAATAGCGTCTCCAACCCCTTTCTTACGAAAGTAAACAAAAAATACAGATTGAACACATTAAGATAAGATTATGGAGAATTTAAATGCTAAAAATTAGGATAAAATCGCAACTCATTAATAGATTAATTGTAAAATTCAAACAACAAACTTTATAAATTTAATTTTTTTTAATAAAATATATGAAATTTATCATCTTACTTATTGAAATTATTAAATAATAAATAAAAATTCAATGAATTATATAATTTACTATTACATAAAAGATTTAGACTTCTAAATTTTAATAAAATATATGAAATTTATCATCTTAGTTATTGATACAATTAAATAATAAATAAAAGTTCAAAGAAGTATATAATTTACTATTATATAAAACTAACGGTAAAAGATATTGACCTTCCTTGTGGTTTAAAATTTTTTATAAAGATCTCTTAATCTTTAAAATTCAAAAAAACTCCAAGTTTTTAATTTTCTAGAAAAATCGTCTCTTAGAAATAATAACGATAAAACATATGTGATATGAACATCATACTCACTAATTAATCAAATGGTACTAATATTGTAATCCAACTCAGCTCTAAAACTAACTCGATTTAAATAAATAATTTAAATTTTATAATAAAATTTTAGTTTATATCATATTTATTTAGATTGGGTTTGAAATTAAGAGTTAGGCTAGATCGTTATTTAAGCAACATTTGATCAGTTTGTATATAATTGTCATGTTATGTGTGTTTTATCATTGCTTTCGAATCAAAATCTAAGAGAATTATTTTTAAAATTAAAATTACAAAGAGTTTTTTAGAATTTTTTGATTAAAGGGTTTCTAAGTTTCCTAAATTACTGTGGAGATTCAAGTCTTTTACCCTTAAACTAATAAATATATTGTCAAAATAAAATATAATAAATAGTATTTATTAATTGTTGATTGTTGATAAAATGAAAATTTTAAATATTTAATATAAAATAACATGTAAAATGATAGATTAAAAATAGTTATAATTTTATTATTATATTTTTGTTATAAAAAAACAATCAAATTATTATCAATTACTTATAGAAAATAAATTATAAATAAAATAAGAACTTGATCATCTTATTTAATATTATTATATAATAAAAAAATAAAAGTTCTATTTTGCTATTATATTAAGTTCATTTATGTACTATTAATTATTAAAAATGATAAGTTAACATATTGTTAATTGTTAATTATTAATAAAATAAAAATTAATGTTTCATATTAAATATTTGTTTGAAAAGATAAGGAAAAAAAGGTACTAAGAAATTTTACAATTTTATCTTCTAAAAGCAACAAATAATTAAAATAACTGTTTATTATTTATAAAATATAAATTGTTAATACAAATAAAAAATTAATTATATTGTTTACCTATGTTATTGTATCTTATAATTAAGTAATTAATTTATCATCATATTAAACTAATTAATACATTATTAAGAATTAGTTACTATAATATATATAAATTTTCAGTAAAATAAATTCATATTGCATGCTAATATTAATATATTTGTAATATAAAATAAAGATATAACAAATTAATATGTTTAATATATACCATAATTCTCAATCATCCTCTACAATGTTGTTGTATGCCTAAGAAATATTTAATAGAATGACTGATTTTATTAAAAAACTTTATAAAATTGATAAAACCATAATAAAAGTCAGTGTTTTTTTACTCCTAAAAGAAGAGTCTCTAAATATCTCCCACATGTAATTCCCTTTGGATGATTAGGTGCTGCAACATGATTTTAATGGAGTCGTAATCCAATTCTCAATCCAGATCATATTTCATTTTATGTAAGTCCATTTTGTTACTTATCTTGCAACACAAATCTGACAAAATTAAGCAATTTGTCTGTCTCTATAACAGGCAGACAAATTTTGAGATTGACATAATGAGTAGAAAGTGACACCATGTTTCACATGAAGTCCGTTACTTCGAGAAATATGCTGGAATGAGATCTTTTTGGATAAGTTTACGAGTTCACGAACAATCTCAGAGCCTTTCGCAAGTTCATTGATCTGAAGTAGTATCTGAAAAGTAATTGAAGAATATAGGAAGGTCCAAGGATGCACTTGCTATGAACTTATCCTCCTCAAGTATTTCAACATCCTTGGAAGGTGTTCCCTGTTGCATATGGAACAAATTATCAATATGCAGAATCCTTTAATGAACTTAAATTGCTCTAGCATCTACGGGTTCTAGTACTTGATACATATACTGCAATGAAACATTGTTCATACATATATTGCATATGTTCAATACCTTGGCTATCCCGGTTATACTTAGCTGTCAGCTCAAGAAATTTGCAACTATAACTTATGCAATTGTCAAAATACTTCTTCCTTTAAAGAGGTTAGTATGAAAACAAAATCAAGATTTAATGACATGATTTCAGATTCTCATACCGTGTTTTTAAGTCCTCGAATATATCCGACCAGCACTAGCTGCATCTGTTGATCAGGTATTTCCCCACTGTCCCCATCAATTACACATATTTTCTGGACAGGAAATAAAGTAGTACAATTAGCCTTTATATGAATGTACTCCGAAAGAGACGAGCGAAAAAGGATAACTAATAAAGAGCATTTCATTCAGGCTTGTTTTTCAGTGAAGACGGTGAGAAGGGTATTTATTCATTATGAGCAGCTTCAATTTAAACTCTTACTGGCAATATACAAGTTTCCAGCTGCTATCATCACAGGCACTATAAATAACCACTGTTACATGATATTGCAATCTGATAAATTACAAGCTAGCAGAACAAGAAGGTCCATCTTTGAGGTATACCAAGAAATTCATCTAAATAACAAACTAGAAAAACAAGAATTTCATCTTTGGTAATTTAGGCGCAAGATAGCAAAAGAGTTGAAAAATAACAGGACTTCCATCTCAAAGAAGTTCTTATCTCCCATACCATTTCCGGATTTGAAGGGATTCAGTACAGCATTACAGGCCAAATAAATGATATGTATGCAACTTTGACATACTAGCCTAGTTCTTTCATAGGTAAGGAGACGATGGCTTTCTATCAATAAACAGATTACTGGTAATGACTGATCTTCTAATTGATTCTACAACTCTTGACAAAATAAGTCATCATAAATTTAAATAGGGAATTACTTGAAACTGTAAAGTTATATCAGATGCATGTAACTTCATTCACATAATAATCCTGTAGTTAAAATGAGTAAAGAAATTTAGTTGCTCACAATATTCTTGCTACCAGTGCCCTGACCGTTGTTCCACCCAATTCCAGCAATAACCTTGAAAATCTTATCGAAGTTGACTTCTGCCCAACCAAAGTACACTCCTGAAACTTGGTATGGAATAGCTGATTTTCCATCATCTGGGATAATGCATTTAAACTTTCCAGTGACATCGGAACTCAAATTACATACTTGCATAACTAGGAAAATAAATGTCGGTGAAATTTTATAAAGTCTACCTTACAGATGAACTAAAGTAGCCTGATCTTTTTAGTGATAAGTTTTCTAGTGATACAAGGTATACATTGAATTCTCCACAAGCATAGTTCCACCAAACGTCTATTACACCAAGCTAGCGGCACCAGAGAGATATGAATCAAACATTGAGCTTAATAGAAGTAGAGCATCCCATTCTATGCCATGCTTTGGTTGAATATAAATAGGAGTTCAACAGAAGTGAAGTTCGTGATTTTCTCAAGTCGGGAGCGCAATGATTGCAAAAATGTAGCCCAACTAAATCTAGCAAGGAAGGGAAAGAACAAACCTGTGACTTCAATACCACATCCTTCTTTAAGTACACTCATGTAAATTGGTTGAACAGGTAATGCATTGCTTATCACTACAAAATCAAAAGAAATTAAAGCCGTACATATCTGTAGCCAAAACTGTCGAAAACAAAAATGAAGGCCTACATACAGTCATCAAATGGTGGAAGACCCCATATCTCCGGCTGAAATTCCAGAAGTGAGTGAAGTGTAGAATCTACTAAGGACAAACAATCAGCTTCACTTTCAGGTGGAACAGCCACAACCTTCATTCCGGCGGCCTTAGCAGCTCTCACACCAACCCTTTGCAGCATAATGACTCACTTGAATCAGATGATAGCAAGCATAATTGATATTCTACAACTCATTGAGCATAAACTCTAACCACATATTACATAATGAAAGAAATGAAGCTGTTGGGATAGGTTCTTCAGTGATTCTGATACCGAAAAACCATGTTTGAAATGGTATTTTTACAAACAGTAATTTGACAAAATAGTGCAATATAATGGGATAGGATTTACATTTCCTGACATGTCATCATCCATTCCAAACAGAAAGAAATAAATAAAGTCCACACTATAGAAATAAATAAAGTCCACACTGTTGAATATAATAACTATGCATATTGGACACCAAAGGAAACGAATAGAATGAAAACAGCCCAAAGAAATGGAACAGGGCATATCATGGATGCAACTTACTCTAGTAAGCCGTTTGTGCACATTCTAGAAAAAATTCAAACTAAGAGTACATTAAATTTTGTAATTTTCTTCATGTTTAGTGAAGGAGTGGTTCATATACAAGGAAAGGCTTGACCTAAAACTTTAAGGCTTTAGATTATGGATAATTTTGTTGTATATAAATCACTATAATCTTTTGTCTATTTCTAATGAGGGACTTATTAGCCTTTTAACACTCCTCCACCATATCAGACACTTTTGCTCCATCACTTTTTGAAACCACCAGAATACATTTAATTCAATTTTAGAATCAAGTTTCCTTATTCGCAATTCATATTCTGTTTGAGCACATTTCTAATCAAACTCTTTGTTCTACAATTAAGATTCTTTCTCAATAATTCTTCCTGTTTTGACACTAATTGAGCTTCTTGCTTAACAAGTTCCATTTTTTTAAAGAGATATTATACTTCTACAACCTGTTTAATGTTAAATTTTGTATTTCTTCATATTTGCAGTAGTGGTTCATATACAAGGTAGGGCCCCACCATTAAGAGTTTATGTTATGGGAACTTTCTTGTATATAAACTAGTATACCCTTTTTTATTAGAGGAAAATTAGCACAAAACATACAAAGTACACACCAAATACACTTTCAATATAAATTAGGGAGGAAACTGCCCAAGTAACATACAAAATGTGTGATCATAGACAAATCTATTACCTAATCAAACTTCCAAGCAAAAATACTATGAGATAAATCTAGTGAGCAATCAATTGTCAACAAATTACTGCAAATAAAGGAACCTAAAATGCTTCTTAATTATCTTATCCAGGGTTTTTTATTGCAAATTGTAGGTTATACTGTGGTTTTTAATGGTTGTGGCAATTGTGGACATGTAAATAATGGTTATGCAATTGTGGTAGTGGTCGCATTCAACCACAATATTATAGCCTCGATTGTAGTTGCATTCCATAATTTGAAACCTCGATTGGATCCGATTAAATTGCTTTCTATTGTCTCCACAGTATTATTTAGACTCTAACTATATTGGAGGCCAATAAGTTAGAACATGTAGACTATGAGAATGAACATAATGAATCTATTAATCCACGTGAATAATTATAATACTCTTAAATTGTAGTAACTAGTTTGCATGACCTACCATTCCTTTTGGAGTAGATGATAAATGAAGCTAATGTCCCTCTAGTTATGACAATAATTTAAGCAAGTTTTCAACATGAAAGCATTGGTAGTTCTCCAAGCAAACAAATCTGGCTTGTTTGACCACATATTCATTGGAGATTTTAGGCATTGATTTCACTCGACCTTTGAATATGTTTATCCTTCAGGCATGGCAACTTGTTGACAAAATTGTAACAAATACCTTTCCACTACTTGGACACTATCAGTGACAGAAATTATGGGTCAGAATTATTTGATTTATTTACCATACTTATTGTATTAGCTTTATACATATATTCTTACCTATATTAGAATAATAGAAATTAGTGTATCAGCTGTGTATATTTTCTTACCAAAAATAGATTGTATAGCTACTCCTATTTAATGGAAAGAATCCTCATGAAGAGGCCATTCAGCCAATTACACAAATTTGTTAGACACCTATTCGAAACCTAAAAACGTTTCCAACAAGATGCCATAACTAAAACATAGTTCCTAGCTCTTGTGCTCTTAAAAAAAAAAAAAAAACTTTAAATGTTTAACTCATAAGGGAGTCCCTCACTTGAGATTCTTTAACCACAATTCTTATTGTTCTAACATCATATAGTCAATCATAATTCTTCGATGGAAAGTCAACTTCTGCCGAATCGAATAGTAAAAAAGAAAAGAAAAGTAAAACAAAAAAGAAGAAATGTCAGGTTGGTCAGACAACCAATTGGAAAGAAAACCAGTGTTAGCAAGATATATCACTTGTATTTACTGCACAAATTGAAGGAGGAATTAACCTGTAAAAAATTAAATAAGTTGTATGCATATATATGACTTCATTTTAAGTGTCCATTTGGTGTGGATTCTTCTATCAATGTATTATTTTATTTGAATCTTAGAAATGGAAGTAACAAATTGATGAAGAAAAAAGTAAAAAGGAACAATCTAGATCTTTTGGTTGATTCTTAGGGAGAGAGGAAAATCAAAGAAAAAATGAACAGCTCCAAGCCTAACATCTAATTTTCTCATTATTGAAGTATAATCACATCATATACCAATCAGAGATGGAAAAAGTAGCATTATGCACTGGAAATTGTGTATCAGCATTCAGAGAAAGCAAGATTTTGTAATAAAGGACATGGAAATTCATGAAGTGATTCATAGAAATTCTTGCAACCTCCTCATGAATTTCTACAATGTATATAGTTACATATAGGCTTGAAAATGCTTAATCACAATGCCAACGAAATATGCATGCAGTGGATGTTTTTATTTTAAGCTTTCAAAAATCAGCCATTTGTGGATTTAACTTACAAAGAGTCTTCAATCACAAGGCATTGATCTGCATCAAGACCCATCCTCCTTGCAGCTTCTATGAATCTACAAAGGATTAAAAGTTAGTGCGAATATGAATTCATAATCAGGGGTAGATTTACTCGACAAATTTTCTTTGATAGGACACGTAAAGAAGGCATTTCCAAAGGATTCATGCAAATATTTTGATAGAAACAGGATTATTTCCATTCTCTTATACATATGAGGCAAGAAAATGACCACGATGACAGTCAGAGCAATTAGAGATTAATTGTAGCAAAACTCTGCTTAGGTTATGTCCTTTCCTGGAGAAGGGCTTAAAACAACTTCTTGGTTTTGTATGCTCTCGTATAAGCTACCTTTGAGGTAGCCCCAAATGTGCATCACAAGAGCTCACAGAAAATACTAAGAATAACTTACATGTCTGGGGATGGCTTGCCTAACTTGACCTGATCACTTCCAACTATTACGGAAAAGCATTCCTTCCAACCTACACATAAGTTTAGATTACCTTCCAAAGTAATAAGACTGAATGTATGCAGGAAAAAAGCATCGGTATGTACAGTTTTAAAAGGACTGTAGCATGATAGTCAATTAAGTAATTTAGAGGAGGAAAGTCAGATTAAGGCCAAAAAAAGGGGGGGACTTAAGTGAAAGGAAAAGTAGACGAGAAATAATAAGAACATAGAAGTGATAGCAATCATATTGTGGAATAAAAAGAATAATAAGCAATATTTCTTGATCTCTGCCATCACTTTATAATTAGAGTAAAATAAATATTAGGACTATTGTCATCTTAGGAAATATTCAAAAAAGTTCTGAGAAAAACAACCTTCTTGGTGAGCAATTTTTTCATCAATGTACTCGGTTAAGGAGTTTGATGCAAGAGCAAATGGCACTCCATGATTGTAGAAGTGCCTGATAAGACGATCAGCACCAGGAAGGGCTCTGGCTTTTGCCCACCTAAAATTTGCAATCAAAGATTATAAGAAGACCACACATATTATAAGAACGATGAGAATGCCATTAAAATGAGAGCTAGAAGACCACACATATTGTAGGAACGACGTATAGCAAGCATGTCATTTATTCTAAGATTTTAAGAGAGGTTCTAGCATGCTATGATTTTAAGCTGTTGAAATTCGTAGTTTGCATGGATTGTATTTTCATCGGAAAGTTGTCTGCAAATTAATTTTTTTCAACCCAAGAACAGAATCAGAAGATAACGGTAAGGAAGCATAGTAGTTACATGTAATACGTTGACATATCTCCATACCAATTCAAAGAACATAGTTATTTACCATTTGCAAACATCGTATAGACACGGAAAGTATCTCATTTGGCATTTTCCACGGAAAAGACCTGTGCAGTGGGTTGAAGTTTTAAGGGCAAAGACTAATGTCCGAGAAAGACACTTACTTTTCACGATAAATGGGCATGATTTGATCAATATACTGCTCTGGTGTTAATGGAAGATCATAGTCCTTAACAATGGCAGTAGCAGACACTTGCAATGTCATTCCCAACCTCTTCTTCTCTTCCCTTTCCGTATCCAATTCTTTCCCATACTTTGCCAAGAAGTCTTTCACAACTTCCCTTGTAGCACTCTCTGTACATCAACAACCCACCAGATGTAGAAACACAAAAGGAAAAAAAAAAAAAAGAAGAAGAAAAGAAGAAGAAGCCTTTAGTTGGGAATGCAGAAGGCAATCTATAGAGTTGTATGCATTAAAAATGAGGACGAATCAAGAAAAGAGACCTGTGTCCAAAAGAGTACCATCCAAATCAAGAATAACAGCAGAAATTTTGGATTTTGTATTGCAAGAACCAGACTTGCATGAGCAGCTCATGACAGCCAGAAATTAAATTTAAGTGACAAAAATGGGTTGGTGACAAGTGAGCTGTGCGTTGTGATCAGTATTGGAAACTGGAAAATGCAAAAGAGATCATATAGAATGAGCGGAAGGTATCAATACCCTCTAACAGACGCAAGAAAGTGGAGGAAGATTCAATAGCATATCTCCTCCACCTCCGCGACAGATTGGTTCTTCATATCGTAAAGCATTTTAAAGACGCAAACAACTTGGGCTTTGGAAGAAACTTGGCGCTTCTGTCCAGACATGAGAAGGAGGCGTGCTAAAGTAAGCGTTTGTCTCTGGGTGGCTGTTTGACGTTTTCTTCGGAGAACTTTTGTCGCTTGTTACGGACATCCCAAACGCACATGTACTCTAAATTTCTAAATTTTGTTGGTAAAGTGAGAATTCCAAGCTGGGAATCCGTAATTGCAAGTTGATTTGCATGTTGAAATTATTCCTTTCGGCTTTCACGTCCTTTTGAGGAATTTCTTTTTCTTTTCCAATTGTTCTTGTTCTGATTGATAGTGGGCTGAGCCCCTCATAGGACTCCATAGTCCATCCATCAGAAAGTTGACAGGTTGTACCGAATCAAACTTTGAAGAAGTTGAATGAACGGATAGAAATTAGAGAGTCGAAACGGAATCATTTGTTTCGTTCATTAAAACTATGAAGCTTCTTGTCTCCTCTCTACATTCTAATCGTCGTTCTCTTTTGGAGGTACTGTTTCAGAATCTATTTTGGTCAATAAGGCTCGCAAATATAACTCATTTCTTGTTGTTGATATGACCCTTGCAAATATTCTACATATTGCAGCAAAAACGAATGTACATATCGCGTCAATCAATCACTCCTTTTTTTTTTCCTTTAAAGGATGACAGCAGCACAATTACACGAGACGAAAATAGACTCCCAATAAATTTTCTAATAGAATAAGGTGGCACAAGGTAGTAAAATATGTAACGCCTAGAATAAAATGATTGGCATAGTTAGATACAGGAGCGGATTTAGAAAATTTTTTAAATGGGGCAAAATTTTAATGAGGGCAAAATTTTATTTTTAGTGGGGGCAAAATTTTAATGAGGGCAAAATTTTATTTTTAGTGGGGGCAAAATTTTAATTATAGCAAAATTTTATTTT
>JAOTBA010000007.1:2608474-2622720 GCA_025629845.1 Erythroxylum squamatum | reverse complement strand
TGCCAAATCAAGCTTTTACATGGTTAATTTCAGTTTTCATGAGGGTTTGATTGTGTTCAGGGACTTTAGGGAAATTCTGGATAGATTTGTGTAAAGTGTTGGATTTTGTCTTTTGGAAAGTTTAAGAAGATTATGTGATCTTTCCAATAGTATGAAGTTTGAAATAATTGGATATTGGGATGGAGAATTATAGGTATAATGTTGTGCTTATATTAAGTCTGAAACAGCTTAGGATGAACGTTTGACAATTGTGTTTTGATAAATTTAATGAGTGTGACTTGAGCACTTGGAGATTGTTTAGATGCTATTGAATGTAGGAGTCATATGGATTTAGGATAAATAATGTATGAATGCCCTTTTGGGAGATGAATGATTGGGAATGAGGTTGGGATAAAAGGAAATTGGAATTTGAAATTGGAATGCTCAAGTTTTTCACAAGAGAAATTGTATGCTCAGATTTCCAATGGAAAACGGGATCGATCTAAGTAGAGTTGGGCTAAGTTGTCTTCTTAGAAGTTGTAGCTGGTCCTTTTATCTTTCCAACGGTACCGAGTTTGCGATGTTTCGACGTCAGAGCTAAGAGATATGGCCGTTTTAGTAGGAGATGTCAAGTAGAAAAAAGTTTCCCGGGAGTTACACGGCCAAACCGTGTAAATTTACACGGGCCGTGTATTCCGGGTGAGGAAGTCCCATTTTCGGCCGAAATGTACACGGGCAGACCGTGTGAATTTACACGGCCCGTGTAAAATTCACACGGACCGTGTAATCCTTTATACAAAGTGCCATTTTTCTTCTGAGACTCACACGGGCAGACCGTGTGAATTTACACGGCCCGTGTAAAATTCACACGGCCCGTGTAAATTTCACACGGACCGTGTATTTTCCAGAGAAGGGTGACATTTTCACCCGCGGCTCACACGGGCAGACCGTGTGATTTCACACGGTCCGTGTGTTTTGAGTCCCTCAACGTCCAAATTTTAAATTTTGGTATTTTGGTGCATATCTCGAGCTATACAATTCCAATTGAAGTGAATCTTGTTTTAAAATGGACTAGAGACTTAAGGTTACAATTACCATGAAGAAGTCAATTTATGATTTTGATGATTTGGCTAAGATGCGCTCACCGTCAATATGAAATGACAGCAAATGACACCTTTAGGGTTTTCAGCAAGGCTCATGTCTCAAGACGTTGGGCTCCGGAATCGGGGTCCAACAATTGGAAGGAGTTAGGTTTTTCCGAAGCACAACTTGAACGTTGAGGATTCGAGAGGAAAAAGGTAAGAGGGTGTGTTTTGTGAGGTTATTTTGCTACTGACTTTTCCTTTGCAGGAACAATTTTCATTGGAGGTATATCTAACAATAGCGTGAGAGGCCAACAATCGGGGGGGCGCAAGCCACCACCTTGGAGGCGATCCAGCAGCTAACTGAGAACCTAAACATTACTCTTGCTAGAATTAGAGGCGAAATGGAGAGGCAAGCCCGAGAGATTGCTGACTTGAGGCATGGCGTACGTGATGAGCCACGAATGGGACGCACCGGTCCTAGAAACCAGCATGCTCCGATTGTGTTATAAGACTATAGATCTAATGAGGAGGAGGATTATGTGAGACCACAGGGACGAGTTCAACGAGCTGATTTTGGGGATAGACGAGACAGTGTCATTAGGTTTATTAAGATGCAAACTCCACCATTCAAAGGAAAGAATGGTCCGAAGCTCTACCTTAAATGGGAACGAAAGGTGGATATGATTTTTGAATGCCACAACTTTTCCTCATATCCACCTTTCGTTAAAACTCGCAGCCGTTGAATTTTTCGATTATGCACTAATTTGGTGGGATCAATTGGTGATTTTTAGGAGAAGAAATAGGGAGGAATCGGTGAGTACTTGGGCTAAAATGAAAGCGATCATGAAGAAGCGGTATGTTTCATCTTATTACTACCGTGAGATGCATCAAAGGCTCCAACGCCTAACACAAGGGAATCGGACTGTGGAGGAGTATCATAAGGAGATGAAGATCACAATGATAAGGGCTAATTATGAGAAGGACCTCGAGGCCACAATGGTTCAATTTTTGAGTGGTTTGAACCGAGAAATAGCCAACATGGTTGATTTGTACAATTACATCAACTTCAAAGAGATGGTGAACATGGCAATGAAGGTTGAGAGGTAACTTAAGTCTCGTGGGACAGCGAAGAGTGGGATGAGTTCTACTTCAAATTAAAACTCAAATTGGCCACGAAAAGAGGAGAATTTGAAAGGAAAGGGGTTAGAATCCAAGAGACTGAACCAAACTCTTCCAGAAACTAAAGGTACATCTAATACTCCTAACACTCAAACTTCTTCTAGAAAACATTCTTCAATTAAATGCTTTCAATGCCTTGGAACTGGGCACATTGCCTCCTAACGTTCGAATAAGAGGGCCATGGTTTTGAGGTATGATGGGTTGATTAAATCCGATGATAACGAGGAATGTTTTAAGGATGACGTTTTGGAGGGAGAGGAAGATGAAACTTGTGTGGAAAGGGCTGTTAAAGGCGAAACCCTCATGGTTAGGAGGGTGCTTAGTGTTCGGCATAGGACTAAAATGTTAGACCAATGAGAGAACTTATTCTATACGCGATGTTTGGTTGGTGGTAAAGTTTGTAGCTTGATCATCGATGAAGGGAGTTATACCAATGTTGCTAGTTTGGATATGGTTAGAAAATTAGGGTTAATAGTTCTAAATCATCCAGAACCGTATCACTTGCAGTGGTTCAATGACAGTGGGGAAGTTAGCGTGACCAAACAAGTGCTACTATCTTTCTCCATTGGACGGTATGAGGACGAGGTTCTTTGTGATGTAGTACCTATGCAAGCTGGTCACGTTCTACTTAGAAGACCGTGGCAATTTGATCGTCGAGCTAACCATGACGGATATACCAACAAGTACTCGTTCAAGTTCAAGGGGCAGAATTTCATTCTTGAACCAATGACTCCACAAGAAATTTACTTGGACCAAATTCAAGCCTTAAAAGGAAGATTGGATTCGGGTAATAAGGAGCAAAAAATTAAAGAGGGACAAGAAGCTGACAAGAAAGGAGATAATTGTTCATCGGAGAGAAAAAGAACAAGTGAGCAAAAGAATGAGAGATGTGTAGGAGAGAAAAGTGTAAGGACGGAAAACAAGATATAACCAAGAGAAAAGAAGGTGAGCTTATATGCGTGTGAAAAGGACTTAAGGAGAGCATATGGAGCGAAGAGAGCGTTGATTGTGATTAGACATAGGGATTGTTTTCTTTCAGATACTAACCCTATTGATGAATCTTTGCCAAGTGTTTTTAAGTCTCTTTTGCAGGAATACGAGGATGTTTTCTCAGAGGAGATGCCAAAAGGGTTACCTCCTTTGCGAGGTATAGAGCATCAAATTGACTTTGTCTCAGGAGCACAAATTCTGAATAGGTCAACCTATAGGAGTAATCTAGAGTAAACGAAGGGGCTTCAACGATAAGTAGATGAATTGCTTACAAAGGGGCACGTGCGTGAAAGTCATAGTCCTTATGCTGTTCTGGTTTTACTGGTGTTGAAGAAGGATGGATCTTGTTGCATGTGTGTAGACTGACGAGCTGTCAATAAGATCACGGTAAAGTATCAACATTCTATTCCTTGACTTGATGATATGTTGGATGAGTTGCATAGTGCATGTGTTTTTACAAAGATTGATCTGAAAAATGGTTATCATCAAATTCGCATGAAACCCGGAGATGAATGGAAAACTACGTTTCAAACTAAATGCGGTTTGTATGAGTGGTTAATTATGTCATTTGGTTTATCTAATGCACTGGGAACCTTCATGAGATTAATGAACCATGTTTTGCATGATTACTTGGGTAACTTTGTTATTGTGTACTTTGATGATATACTTATGTATAACACTACTTTGAATGATCATGTGGAGCATGTGCGTTGTGTGCTTGATACTTTGAGACGTGAGAATTTGTTTGCAAACCTTAAGAAATGTACTTTTTGTATTGATAAATTGATATTCTTGGGGTTTGCTGTGAGCTCGAAGGGGATTGAGGTAGATAAGGAGAAAGTGAAGGCCATTCGAGATTGGCCAACACCAAAGAGTGTTTCGGATGTAAGGAGCTTTCATGGCTTAGCTAGCTTTTACTAGTGGTTTATGAAAGACTTCTCCACCATTGCTACTCCTTTGACCGAAATTGTCAAAAAGGAGAAGGGATTAGTTGGGGAAAAGATCAAGAGCATGCATTTAACTTATTGAAATAAAAGTTATGTACTGCACCTGTGTTGTGTTTGCCTAATTTTGATAAAGTTTTTGAAGTAGAATGTGATGCCTCCGGGATCGGTATAGGTGTTGTCTTAATGCAAGAAAACAAGCCTTTTGCATACTTCAGCGAGAAATTGAGAGGAGCGTAACTCAATTATCCAACATATGACAAAGAACTTTATGCAGTGGTGTGAGCGTTAGAAACGTGGCAGCATTATTTGCAACTAAAGGAATTTGTCATCAAAACTGATCATGAGACTCTTAAGTACTTGAAAGGACAAGTAAATTGAGCAAGTGACATCCAACTTGGGTGGGTTCTTGGAAACCTTTCCATACGTGCTGCACTACAAGCAAGATAAGGAGAATGTGGTCACCGATGCTTTATCGTGCAAGTATTCCTTAATCTCAACTCTTACTTCAAAACTTTTAGGGTTTGAGCATCTTAAGGAGTTGTATGCCAATGATGTGGACTTTGCTAATGTCTATGTAGCTTGTGAACATGGTGCCTTTGAGAAATACTTTAGGCATAATGGTTATTTATATCGCAAGAATTGTTTATGCGTGCCTAATTGTTCATTGCGTGAATTATTTGTGCTTGAAGCCCATGGTGGAGGACTTATGGGGCACTTTTGTGTCGCTAGACCTTGGATATATTGCATGAGAACTTTTATTGGCCAGGAATGCGAAAGGATGTAGAACGCATTTGTGCCCGTTGCATTGCTTCTAAGCAAACTAAATCAACCACCAAACCTCACGACCTATACACGCCCTTACATGTACCTAGTCACCCTTGGATAGACATTTCTATGGACTTTGTTGTAGGGTTGCCGAAGACAAAAAGGGGTGCATATAGCATTTTTGTTGTTGTGGATAGGTTTAGTAAGATGGCTCACTTTATTGCTTGCAAAAAAACTGATGATGCCTATATGTTGCTGATTTGTTCTTTAAAGATGTCGTGAGATTGCATGATATTCTTAGGTCAATAGTTTCGGATAAGGACACCAAGTTTTTGAGTCATTTTTGACGTGTTTTGTGGGGAAAACTGGGAACAAAGTTGTTGTTTTCTACTACTTGTCACCCACAAACCGATGGACAAATGGAAGTAGTGAATCGAACATTAGGGAATTTGATGCGTGCTGTGATAGGAAAAAATTTGAAGACGTGGTCTGATTGCTTGCCATTTATTGAGTTCGGTTATAATCGTAATGTGCATTCTACTACCGGTTATTCTTCTTTTAAAATTGTTTATGTCTTTAACCCTTTAACTGTATTGGATATGGTGCCTTTACCTTTGCTTGAGTTAGCTAGCCTAGATGGAGAGAGGAAAGCCGAGTTGGTTCAAGAGTTGCATGAGAAGGCTAAGCAACATATGGAGCACAAGAATGAGATTTATGCACACCAAGCCAACAAAGGACGCAAGGAGGTGATCTTTGAACCCGGCAAGTAGGTTTGGTTTCATCTTTGCAAGGAGAAGTTTCCTAACCATCGGCAGTCCAAGCTTAATTCGCGGGGAGATGGTCTTTTTCGAGTCTTGGAAAGGATCAATAATAACGCCTATAAAATTGACTTGCCCGGTGAGTACAACGTGCCCACTACTTTTAACGTTGCTGACTTGTCTCCGTTTGATATGAGTGTAGATTCGAGGACGAATCTTTCCGACGAAAGAAGGGCTGATGTGAGCAAGGCTGCACATGACGGATATATCAACAGACACCGAGATCAACGCGGTGTTAATCGAGACTTGATGTTGCCTCTTAGCCCCGCAAGTCGGACTAGGCTTAAAAGATTCAAGACCACGTTAAATTCATTCGTGGCTCGCATGGTTGATGATGGACTTCGGGAGAATTAAGATCCTTGCTCGAAGCTCCAGTTTGTCAGTTTTAGCCAAGTTTTGTGCCCGAACGACCCTTGACGGTTGCACACGCTAGGCGTGTACGCCAGCGTTAGCGTGTGCACTAGCGCCCACTCGTGCAGGCATCCCGCTAGGCACGCCACCTAGCCTCTTTTGTTTTAGGTTGCTTTCCTTGCTGTTTTTAGACGATTTGGGCAGTGTTATTTTACCTAATTAGACCAAGGATGTTGCCCCAATTTCGAGTTATTTTGGCAACTATAAATAGTTTCCTTGACATTAGTTTTAGGGTAATACATTTTGATAATTTGAGAGCTTTGTGAGGAGCTTTCTTCATGTTCTTGTTGTTCTATGAACCCTAACTCTACTTATCAATTAATCTCAATTGTGAAGTACTGTTTTGGTTCAATTTTTCTTGGTTTATTGCTTGGTCTAGGTTGCTTGGACAATAACAATCCTTGAGGTCTAGAAAAGTATTGAAAACCTTGCGTATCTAGTTTGTTTAAAGGCTACCAAATTATATCAAGATTACTCTCCTTCCATGCACGCATCACGTTGATTGTCTACAACAGCTATATCTAAGTGGATGAAACTGAATACATAGCAAGGTGATTGAATACAGTTGTGGTAATAACATTGCAAGTCTATTCAGACGAAAATAATCAGTAGGTTTCGATAATTATGGATCGTAACTGATCTTACAATGAATTGCAGTTCTATTTAACACTCTGATTCGGTATTAAAAGTTGTGGTCACAGAACTGCGGCTCTTCTCAAGTTTTTTCTTCCAACACTGATGCTTTCCACATTGGCACTGACTCTTCTTCGTCTTCCAACTCAGCGACCCTTCCTCTTCGTTTGCATCAATATCAACTTCTTTCTTCTCTGTTCTTTCCATAGAAAGTTCACTTCTCCCATTACTAATCAAGTCAGAAAACGAACCTCTTTGCTGCTGCGTCTTACTTTCTCTCCATAAGTCTCTCATTTTCTCTCTAAACTTGCAACTCTCCTCTTCATGAGGTCCCTCACAAAACCCGCATGCCACTACCCTTCTACGCGCATCCCTGACGCTTCTAATTTGCTCAAAACTAAATGCAAGCTTGAGTGCCTCATCTAACGAACTGGGCTTCTGTGGAATGATCCAATCTCTAAAATCCTCCATTAATCCATCCACAAAAATCCCTTTAAGCAGCTCATCTGATAGTCCATTATCAGGCCATTTTTTGAGAATCCCCTGCAGTCTCAAGAAATACGAGCGCACAGATTCGTCCTTACCTTGCTTTACCATCATAAGATCTTCTCGCAGTTGATCCTCAACTTCAAACTTATGATACGCTTCTAAAAAGGACAACTTTATGTCTTCCCATGAAAGAAAAGAATACGGTTCGACATTGAGATCATACCAAAGAAGAGCTTCGTTTTCAAGAGTAACCGGGAAGATTCTCATCATCATATCAGATGAAAGTGCGTTGTTTGCTCTACAAACTTTGACGAATCTGCTTAAATGTGTCACTGGACATTCATTTTTCAGACCGTGGAACACAGGCAAGGGTGCAACATTCACGTAGGAATTTGGTACTTGGGAGTGGGATCTCTTTTCGGTTTCTTGTATATCGTCACTGTTATCAGGTTCCTCGTATGGGGCATCATCGTCGCTGGTCGGGAGTTTTTGATCGAGTTCATCGTCGTTTGATTGGTAATCATCATCAGGGTCGTCATATTCTCTACTGTACGAGATTTGTTGCCGAGATTTGGAGTGTTTGGATTTACGGGTCATTGTTTTGATTAGCGGGGAAAGAGAAGTTGGTTGTAGTTAGTTAAGAAAAAGGAAAGTTTTCAACTTTTAAGGCGAATTGGTGACGTTATGAAACGAAATGAAACGTAACCAAACGTAGTGAGAGAGTGAGCCAAATGTAACTGCCCACCTGTCTCTCCACGTCCTTTACCATATTACAATTTCTTACCCTCGTTCATATCAAGTATAGATCTTTTGTCCAGTTTTTATAGCGTTTTATTGTGTTCAGTGAATCTTAGCCATTTATTTATGCGAGATCCACGTTTATTTATGTGGAGCCCATGTGAGACCCACATAAATGA
Organism: Erythroxylum squamatum; assembly: GCA_025629845.1. Taxonomy (NCBI): domain Eukaryota; kingdom Viridiplantae; phylum Streptophyta; class Magnoliopsida; order Malpighiales; family Erythroxylaceae; genus Erythroxylum; species Erythroxylum squamatum. Next base: position 2,614,507 of record JAOTBA010000007.1, on the reverse strand, counting down.
ATGACTGAGATTCACTAGACACAATAAGACACCATAAAACTGAATAGAGGATCTTGTTCCGTTCATATCATATCCACATATTTGTGTTTTATTTCAAACATGCCATTTATTTGTATAATCGATAATATAATTAATAGTACCTTTTAATATGAACTCTTTAAAATTAGATTGCAAATCCATACTTTAATGGATAATCTTATGTATATAAATGTCTTAACTGGGATGATTATAAATTTTAAAAGGAGGTTAGGAATAAATCTTGAAGGCATCCTGTTTAAGATATGCATATTAATTTTTAAAGCTTCACTTAATAAATTTAAAGTAACATTATAATTATCAATTAAGGTCCTGATCATATCAATTAGGTTATTCTTTTCTTCTCTAGTTACACCATTTTGTTACAGTGTACTTATCATTAAATACTCAACAATGATAGCCTATTCTCAAAATAATATTAGGAATGGACTCTTTTTGTATTAGTTTGTATAAGCTTCATTACATTTTTTTAATCTTATAGTTTTTGTATTATTGTGTTAGTTCACGCCCTATAGTCACTTGGTTGATTATAGTTTAGTGACATAATCATTTAAAGGTATTCTTTCTCTTATACATTGATTCGGACCTATAGTTCTTTCCTTTGGAGGTCAAATCAAAAAAAATCCAATGATTGAAATATAGGATGCAACCTCGGGTCGTCTCACTTAATAAGAGCCTAAACAAATGGACCTAAGCTAACGTATATGTCATGAAATGCAAGCTAAATTAGTAAGGGAGGGGGGTTTGATTTTTTGGAACATTAAATAATGAAATTGATTTGTAAGGAAAAAATTGTGTAAAAAGTATTTTTGGATTTTTGGGAATGGGAAAACAGTAAAATAAAGACAATTGTCAAATAGTAATAGTATCCTATTGAAAACGAGCTTTGACTATCATAGTTCGAAATCAATTTTTGATGGGAGTAGAAATCACTATGTTTCAAATGGTAAACCTTAAAGAACTCTTTATGTCCAAGGTCTTAATCAGTGAACTCCATTTCTTAAGACCTTGTTAAATTCCCTTATTGTGTGTAGTGGTAAGTCAATGCAACAAGTCATTTTGGGATCTCAAATCAACTCAATATCAAACACAACTATGCAAGATAAAAGAGATTCAACAAGATCACAATTAGACATATATGAGACTTCATATATTTAAGCTCAAAGTTCTACATCAACAAATCCCAACAACACATCGAATATCCAATACTTGATTAAACTCTAATCAAGAATGTTTAACTACAAATTACAATTCCTAAACTTAGGCATTCATAAATCATAGACAAACATAGATTAAGCTACTCCCCATTTAAGCCCATTGAACTCAAGTCATGGCTACATCTTCAAGAGGAGAGAGGTGCTTAGCCACGCATAACTCCAAAAGACTTCACAACCGAGAACCCACTGGAAGCATGCATGGTAGTAGTCGACGGTAGAAAGAAGAAAATAGTTGTATGGACGAAAGGAGATGAGGGTGTGTGAAGAAGAGTTGTTCAAATGGTAGAGAGAATGAATGATGGAGATGATGTCGGCTCTCCTTGCAACTTAACCTAAAATAGGTAGTTTTTTTTACAAACCGGGTTGATGGATCGGGTTACCTAGTGGGTAAACTTTTGAAAATGGTTCGGGTATTTGAAGGTTCGTCATGGCGACATGAACTTCACGCCGCGGTGAAATTAACCCGAAGAGTTTCTGCGTAAATTCTTCAAAGTTCGCCACGACGAACTTTCCTGTTGCCCTGTTGACTTGTTGACTTGTTGACTTATCATTTTCAGCCTTCACTTCTTGCCTCTACTTCTTGAGTCTCCTATAATAAACAGATGGTAGTTTGAAGTATCATTTGTTCTAGAAAATTAATTTAGTGCAATTACTAATTATTTGTGACAATTTTACTCTCAAACTACATAAAGTAAAGGCAAGCACTCAAGAATCAAATTAAGCAAAAAATCTAAAATAAGAGCCAAGAAATGTAATAAAAACCATGAAAATGTCACCAATTTATATAAGAAACTTGGGTTTAATCAAATTCTCCCACACTTAGAACTTTGTAATCCTGGACAAAGTTTATAAAAGTCAAAGAGACACAAGTGCAAAAGAAAATTTCTAGCATGCTTAAAAATGTGAGCGGAAAAGCAGTTAAGTTACTTCCTCAAAAATCAACCCAAGCATACTGAAAGACCGCGAAGAAAATAAACACTATAAGCATTTAATCCAAGAGATTGGGCAAAAGAGATTTCTCTCAAGGTAATGTGTTTAATCTTTCAACTCACTTGTCGTGGGATAATTTCACTCTACAATCTGCTTAGTTCATTCCCTTCCATAAGCTTGTGATAATTCTACCTCTCTACTACAAGAACTATAATTTTGAAAATCAATAGGACTTTTTAAGGTTATAATGTACGGTGGGCTAAATGAAATGGAATGAATAGAAGTAAGAAAAAGAATGAGTACATGCACCACAATTACCTATCTCATGAAACAAACTCTAACTATAAGTAAGAAATATTTACAGGAATAAACATAATTTAACACATTTTTATTACTTTTCTCTTTTGAGAACTTTTTCAACCCCTTTTTTTACTCTTTTTCTTTCTTTTCTTTTATATAGTTTTTTTCTTTTCTTTTTTTTAAATTAAGCTAGAGATGAGATTCTAATAATAATTGTGAAATATGCATGCATCAAAAGAAAGGCTAAAAGGGGCTAGCAAAGGTTAAGTGTTTGGGTTAGTGTTTGGGTGATTAGGCTTTGGAAAGAAATGCCTCTATCATATTAACAAAATTTTAGTTCACCAAGCTTTGATCAAGAATTAAAACAAGTTCTAGAGAGATATGAAATTAAGCAGATACACACAAAATTGAAAGAATTCAGGCCCAAATATCCTTCCAACAAGGGTAGTATTTCAATTAAGCAATCTCAAGGTTTAAAAACACATAATGCTACTTCCTTAGCGTACCCTCACTTGCTTCTCGTGAAAACATCAAAATGAAATTAACAGAGATCAACTATCATTTAAACATAGATGGTATTTTCAAAATCACAAGGACCACTTTGAAAGTTATAAAATCTTCGAGGTACAAAAGTAAAAAGAATCTAATTAGGAGAATTATTGAAATGAGGAAGTTTTAAAATAATTTCTGTAAGGAGGATAGCGTCGGCGAAACATCAATTCCACAATGTCACCGCAACATTTGGAATAAGCGATTTGCCTCAATTACCAAGTTTAAAATTTTCATATTACGCACAATTGACTTGCACAAGTAGTTAAATGGCCAAAAATTATGCATAATTAGAATAACCTCCCCCACACTTAAACATCATATTGTCCTCAATGTGAAATAATCAAAACACAATCGCATTCATCATCAAAACACAATCGCATAGCGAATATAAACTGAGTGCAACTAGAAGATAAAGCTCAAGGGGACCATCATCACAGCAAAAGAGAGTACAGAGACAGAACTTAGAAGGGAATTTTATTGAATTGTAAAACTACTGAATAAACTAAAAACGCAGCTATTTGCCTACTGAGATGGTTTCTCCCCCACACTTGTTTAGCAAAGTAATACATCAAAACATGTCACAACTAGTCAGAGAGCAAATGTAAATAAACAAGTTAAGGAGAGAAGGAACCTTATGTTTACTGAGGTTCTGGTTCTCATGATAGAGCTTCAATAGGTGGCCATTCACTTTGAGTTAGGATCTGTTTCTTCATGTACAAGCTCTACCACACCAAAGTTGTGCACTTTAGTGACTAAATATGGCCCATCCCAACGAGTGTTGAATTTCCCATGCTTAAAGGTGAAATGAGCCTTGAATAGCAGGACTTTGTCCCCTTCCTTGAAGCTCTTCCTCTAGAGAATCTTATCGTGCATCAACTTTTTCTTCTCCTTGTAAAGGTGAGAATTTTCGTATGCCTCTATCCTCAACTCCTCTAATTCCTGCAATTGCAGCTTCCTCTCCATATCGGAAGACTCCAAGACCATGTTGCATTGCATGACTGCCCAATATGCTTTATGCTCCAACTCCACAGGAAAATGGAAAGCTTTTTTGTAGATTAAACGGTAAGGGGACATGCCTATTGGGGATTTGTAGGCAGTTCGATAGGCCCACAGTGCTTCTTCTAGGCGTAGACTCCAATCCTTCTTTGATGGCTTTACCATCTTCTCCAAGAAGTGCTTCACCTCTCTATTTGATACTTCAGCTTGACCATTAGTTTGTGGATGGTATGCAGTGGAGACTTTGTGAGGGACTCCAAATTTGGAAAATAGGTTACCAATGAATCTATTACAAAAATGTGTCCCTCTATCACTAACCACAACCCTAGGGATCCCAAACTGACAAAAAATGTTTGACTTAAGAAATTTAGACACTGCTTACTCATCGTCTGTTCTATTAGGAACAAATCTCTATCTATTTGGACACATAGTCGACAGCTAAAAGGATGTACAAAAAGCCAAAAGATGGGTGAAAGGGACCCATGAAATCAATTCCCTATACGTCAAAGATCTTGCAAAATAATAAAGGTTGCTGAAGCATTTCATGTCGTTTTCCTAACCTTCCAAAACGTTGACATTTGTCACATGACCGACAAAAGGTAAATGAATCCTTGAAAAGGGTAGGCCAATAAAAACCAAAATCTAGAATTTTCCTAGATGTTCTCCTTGCACTGGCAAGCTGAAATTATAGCATCGAATTCTTCATTAGGAACGCATTTTTAGATTACTTAGTCACTGCAAAGCCTCTATAGATGAGAAGCATCCCAAATGTAATGTCGAGCTTCGCTCTTTTTGGGCCTGTGACTTAGACATAAAAGGTGGAGTTAGTTCAGTCATGAGATAATTGACTATATGTGCATACCAAGGTTCTTTAAAAACTACAGCACATAAAACCGAATCAGGAAAAGAGTTGCAAGTCAGTTCAGAAGAGTCTACTCCTTGTGTATCATCAGGTAGCCTACTCAAATGGTCAGCTAAATGGTTCGCTGCTCCAGCTCGATCCTTTATCTCATTATCGAATTCTTGGAGAAGCAATGCCCACCTTATCAATCTAGGCTTCGATTGTGGTTTCTTGAGGAGATATCGAACAGCTGCATGATCAGTAAAAATGGTCATATGGGAGTTTAACAGATAATACCTAAATTTTTCTAAAGTAAAAACTACTGCGAACAGCTCTTTTTCATTTGTTGTATAATTGAATTGAGTAGGATCTAGTGTTTTTTAGGCATATACGATAACTCTTGCTAGTTTCCCCTCTCGTTAACCTAGCATAGCTCCTACAACACAATTAGAAGCATCATATGAAAGCTCAAAAGGCAAGTTCCAATCAGGAGCAACTAAAATGGAAAGGGAAATGAGTTGTGATTTCAATTTATTAAAGGCATTTCTGCAAGAATCATCAAACTCAAATTTGGCATCTTTTTGTAAAAGCTTGGAAAGAAGTAATGCAATTTTGCTGAAAACTTTTATAACCGCCTATAAATCTTGCATGACCTAAAAATGATCTTATATCTCTAACACAGGCAGGATAAGGCAAAGAAAATATAACCTCAATCTTAGCTTTATCAACTTCAACCCCTTTGCTAGAAGTCAAATGACCTAGAACTATACCTTCATTGCTGGGCCCCGTTCTCGGAGCCCGACCCAAGGGTCGAACCACGTTCTCGAGACCCAACGATCCGAACCAAAAGCGAAAACGCTAGCGGGACTAATAGGGTTATCTCGACAAACCCTCAAAATTTACAACAAAACAACGAGAAACAACTTTGAAAAAACAACAAAAATAGCAAACCCAAAGTGGCCAGGGGATGTCCGTTAAACGGACTCACTTGTCCGTTAAACGGACACCGGATGGGCTAAATGCCCCAAATCTTTCCCGAGAGTGTCCGTTAAACGGACACTCATGTCCGTTAAACGGACATGCTCTGGACAAAAATCCCAATTTCACCCGAATGTGTCCGTTAAACGGACACCTATGTCCGCTTAACGGACAAACACTGGA
>JAOTBA010000007.1:2587089-2608374 GCA_025629845.1 Erythroxylum squamatum | reverse complement strand
GTCTTAATCAATGAACTCCATTTCTTAAGACCTTGTTAAATCCCCTTAGTGTGTGTAGTGGTAAGTCAATGCAACAAGTCATTTTGTGATCTCAAATTAACTCAATATCAAACACAACTATGCAAGATAAAAGAGATTCAACAAGATCACAAATTGACATATATAAGACTTCATATATTTAAGTTCCAAGTTCTACATCAACAAATCACAACCACACATTAAATATCCAATACTTGATTAAACTCTAATCAAGAATGTTCAATTACAAATTACAAATCCTAAACTTAGGAGTTCATAAATCATAGATAAACATAGATTAAGTTACTCCCTTTTCAAGCCCATTGAACTCAAGCCATTGCTACATCTTCAAGAGGAGAAGAGATGCCTAGCCACTCATAGCTCCAAGCAACTTCATAACCGAGAAGCAACCAGAAGATCCCATGGTAGCAACCGACAGTGGAAAGTGAGAGAAAATGGTATGGATAAGAGAAGACGGTGGTGTATTACGTGAAGATGGTTGTATCTGAATGATGGAATAGATGATGGGAGTGTCGATTAATGATGTTTTTCTCTATAGAGTGTCGGCTATTGTCTGATGCTTCTTGTTAGCCTAAAATAGGTCTTTTCTATCAAATGGGTCGATGGATAGGGCTGCACAGTGGGTTACTTTGCCAAAAATGGTCTAGGTCAATGCTGATTCGAATGTTTCGCCGCAGCGAGAGAATGCACTTACCGAGGCGAACTTTTCTCGAAAGATTTAGTCAGTCATCTTTAGCTTTCTCCACGGCGAACTTTTCCCGAAAGGTTTCTTTAGTAGATATGCAGGTTTTGCCAAGACGAAACATCAACGTCGCCAAGGCGAACTTGCCTGTTGGACTCCGTTGACTTGTTGACTTGTGCTCTTGTGCTTCACTCCTTAGCTCTACTTCTTGAATCTCCTACAATGACAAATGGTAGTTTGCAGTATTAATTGTCCCAAGAAAATCAACTTAGCACAATTACTAATTATTTGTAACAATTTTACCCTCAAATTACATTAATTCAAGACTAACACTCAAGAATTAAATTAAGCACAAATCCAAAAATAAGAGCCAAGAAGTATAATAAAAACTATGAAATTGTCACCAATTGTTATAGAAAACTTGGGTTCAATCATACATATACATATACATATATATATATACATATACATATACATATATATATATATATAATAAAGTTCATGGGGTAAATATACATTGCAAATAAAGATATGATGAAATTATAATTATGAGATTTCTATTGCATTAATATATTTTCTCTAAATTATTTCTAGTCATTATTCAATTGAGACTGAACATTAATAAAAATGCAAAAAGACTAGCACATATTATGTTTCTTCTTTATGAAAAAGTAGTCAATCTCATAGATTTGTTGATACTTAAATAATTATGTAAGTGCTTATTAGAGAACAAGTATGGTTTTAACGTTTTTACTCTAGGTTACTTTTATTAAATGCTTCACAAAGATTGTTATCTACGATATCATACTTGAAAGGAGTATTGAAAAATGCTCATACCCATTTTTCCTTTGGAATTTTTAGAAGATCACTATGAGCATATTCTAACTCCTGTTGTAACTCCCTCAAGTTATGAGGTAAGTCAGGTTCATTGGATGACTTACAGTATTGCCAGAAAAGTCTCTAATTTGAGCCTCTTATGATTCCTCTATCTTTAATTGGCAAACATGTGTCGTGCACAAAACCTTACTTCAACCCTTATAAGCTGCATACTGAATGCCTCCATAAGACCTTATTTAATAAAGATTGAATATTTTAGTAAATTAGTAATAAGAGTAAGTATATCCACAAAAGCATATGGAATTTCATAGTATACTTTTTGTTGATAAGAAACCACTGCCCATCCACCTCCATCTTTTAAATCCAAATCTTTATTCAATAACCCTAAAAACCAATTCCAAGTTTCTATTGTTTTATTATGAACTACAGTCCATGTCAAAGGAAACATTTGATTATTTTCATCTCTTCCAGCTATTATCAATAATTCATCTTTTATAACCCTCTTAAGAAAGCAACTATCTAGTCCTATGAACCTTCTACATCCAACTAAAAAGCCTTTCTTGCAATATTCAAAACATAGATACATCTTATCAAATGATGGCAACAAATCTTCTCCAAGTGATGGCCTTTCAATAACCAATTTAATTATTAAACCAAGATTTGACCTTAATAGTTATTCCATGTAATCCCACAACTTGCTATATTCCTCCCTTACACCTTCTTGCATTTCCTCTATCACCAACTTCCTAGCCTTATAACAAATACTGTAACCAACATCAACTCTCAAATCTTTCTTCAGTCTTAAGAAGTCTTTGAAGTACTTATTGTAAGACATTTTGAACTGACACTTCTGTTATAAAAAGTAGGATTACATATGTGATTCTTTTCATAAACTCTTACCTACATACAAATCCAAAAGTAGTCAATCCATAACATTAATAAAGGCTAAATTTAAAATTACAAGAACATTTTTGAGTACTTACATGAAAATAATTTAAATTTTGACCAAGCTTGCCAAAATATACCATTTGCAATACTTGTTCACACATTTGACTCTCAAAAATTATTTCGTGTTTCTTAAAAAGTAAACTCCCTTCTTTCATTAAAAGCCAACTTGTGAAGTGCTTGCTTGAATTAGTTGGAATCATTAAATAACATATTAGGCTCAATCTTAATCTTTTACTTATGAGGGTTGAATATACTTCAAAGATACGGTTGTCATTTTAATCAAGGTAATATGTCATAACTTCGTTCTCTTCATAATCATCTCTATCATCTTCATCATCTGCTTCACTTTCTGATGCAATTCCTTCTGTATCTTTCCATTTTTTCTATCTTATCTTGCAAATGTTGCTCTTGATTTCTTTTCTTCAACTCTCCCTGTTTAAATGAAGCAGTTAAATTCCTAGATAATTTCAAGTCTTCATCATCCAAATTCGAATCAAACTCGTTTCTAATCCTTACATCAAAAAATAAATTCTTTTCTTGTTTTGCTGGGTCAACTTCACTCCCACTTAGACCTACATCTTCTTGTTCAGCTACTTCTACAATCTTGATTTGCGCAAAAATGGAATGGGTAACATTGATGGGGACATGAGTTTTGGAATTCAAAGTATTCAACTAATAAAATTGTCACACACCATAGTAGCACCAACGATGATCAGGTTTTTGAAACCCATTAAGTGCATAAGGTAAAACACATATTGTTGAAGCTGGATTTTAGAATATGAGTTTATGTTTGTGAAATAAGTTTAAGTTTTAAGATCTTTAGCCAGTAGTGAGTTAGGGTAGTGGCTGTGTATATGATGGTTATGTTGTGCGATTTTTGGCAATCAATTTTCAGGTTAACAAAGGAGAGCATTATTTCTTAATGCTTGGCCTAACTGTGGTTGTGGAGTTGGTGAACCAACCGTGCATGAAGAGAAGATGGATGGATAGAATGCTGGATAGGCATGGCGGCTGCAGGTGGATAAGATCTTCTGAATTTCCACAGTTGAAGTTTCATGAGAAGGCAGAAGCGTGTCTGGGTAGCAGTTGGTCGGAGAAGATGCTCATGCAGGCAAGTGGGCAGCGAGGCATAAGCTGATGGCAGTCGAAGGCAAAAGGTTGATCACAACATTGCATTGTTGGAGTTGGCAACATCAAGCAACAACGATAGCAGCTGCTAACTTGAAGTAGGTGATGACAACAACATAGAGGGAAGCTAGGGTTTAAGAATAAGATGAAGAAGGGATTGTTTAGGTACATAGATAAGACTATTATATGGATATAATAGTGGATGTTTGGACATTAGATTGAGCTATCCTAATGCAAGAATAAAGAGTATTTTAATATTAGAATATCTTATTTTAAAGATAGAATAGGGCATATTTAGTCTTGGGTTAAAATAATTCTTTTTGTTTATCTTTACAATGTTCTATATGTACTGTAGAGTACATTGCATATTTTTATATTTCTATCTGTACGTATTTATTTATATTTTATATTTTCATTATTTGCATTGCATGTGGATCTATTGAAAACACCTTCTCTACTAAGTAAAAGTAAGGTTGTGTACTACTAAACCTCTCCAAATTTCGCATTTCTGCGGGACTTTCACTGGGTGTTATTGTTATTGTTGTTATTGTTGTTATTAGTGTTATTATTGTTATTGTTGTTGTAGGGTTAAAGTAACTTTAGAATCAAATTAGGGATGTTTAGTTTCTTCAATAAGACATTCCAAGTATGGAGTAATATATATCTAAATGTCAAACATATTTTAAAAGAGTGTTAAAACTCAAAATCAATTCTAAACTATATCAATTATTTTCCTTATCGTCATTAAGATTAATAATTAGACTGATTCTTAAATTTAAATATTAAAAATCAAAATCAAAATCAAAATTTAAATTTAAATTATTTTATTTCAATTAAAACTAAAATTAATTAATTATACTTCTTAAAATTAAGAATAGTGTTTTCTTCAATAATTAAAGTTTATTTATTTCAATTTGATTAAAATAAAATAAATATATTGTTTTATTTAGAAAATTATTATTCTATTAATTTAACAATTATTTCTTATTCATGAATAATAAGTTTCTTTATTTATAAAAAAATATTTTTCCTTGTAAAATTTGAAAAGGTGTTTTCATTAATTAATTGGAAACGAGTTTTATTTAATATTTTTAAAAATATTTTTCTAATTTATTAAGGAAATATTTTCTAATTAATTAAAGGACTTTCTTAATTAAATTTAAAATTTTTATTTAATTTTGAAAGTAATTTCCTCTTATATTAGTAAATAGTTTTTTAATTAAATAGAAATTTATTTCTAACTAGATTAGAAATAGTTTTGTTTTCTAATTGGATTAAAATGTCTTACTTATAAAATTTTTCAAAAAATAGTTTTTAAAATTATAATTTATTTATTTTTTGAATGAATTTATTAAAGGAGTCATGGTAATTGGAAATAGTTTTCAACAGAATTTAAAATTTGTTTTAAATCAAATTAAATTTATATCTAGAATAGTAATTAAATTTATTTAGGTCGTTTGGTTTAATTTCTATTTTCTATTGTAACTTTTAGTTATTTTTTTCTGTCTTTTGTTCAATTTTTTCAAATAAAAATAAAAATGTGTTTGGCTGTTAATGTTTAATAAGTACATAATAAAACTTAAAAATAATTTTATAAATAAATAAATTTGTTGTAATATGTTATATAAGATATTTGTTAATAAACTATTAGTAAACAATTAATATATTTTATTAAAATAAATAAATTTATAATTAAGCTTATTTATTTTAATATTTTTATATTATCAAAAAAATTTATCTAAAATTTATATATTTTAAAGATATCTTAAATTTTAATCATATTTATTAATAATTTTAAATTTAGTTGTTTAAATTAATTATTAAAATTAAATTATTGATAATTCTTATTAATATTAAATAATTAAGATGTAATATTAAATTAAATTATTCATAATTATTATTAGTAATTAATAATTAAATAATCATATATATTAAATATTTAGTTGATAATAAATCATTATGAAAAAATAAAATCAAATTTCACTTTTTATGGCTTTCATGAGTTATGAAAAGTGAAAGAAACTAAAACTAAAAACTCAAACAAATAGATCTTTTTGCTTTTACTAAACTAGAAAACAAAAGCTAAAAACTAAAACATATATAAAAACAAATAGGTCCTAAGAATCAATGAATTAATCTAATTTAATTATCTAAAGAGATGAGAATATTATTTTAGATTGTGAAGACCAATAGCTAAAAAAAAAGGTTTAATATTTTTATGCATATAATTTGATTTTATGTGCATAAATTACATGTTGTAATATGATTGATATACTATGCATGTATTATTGCATGTTTTATATGTTTGATATTATTACATGTAATTTTATGTTTGATAAATCGTTAAAATATCAAATATAAGTTGAGAGCGTGATTGTTAACTACCATTATTATAAGAATAAACCATAATTATGTTTATTGTTAGGCTTGTTAAGTAAATCCAAGGTCACTTTGACCTAAATATATTTAGTCTTATAACAATAGGTTCTATATAGCTAAATTGATGTGATTTAGATGAGGAACTCATGATCACATGAATTTAGAGGTGGGATTATGAATAACATATAAGATATATTTTAGTAAGAGCTATTACCTAACGAATCTAGGAGTAATATAAGGTATGATTGATGATGGTGTTATTAGCCTAATTTAAGTTTAGTTGATTTGTTGAGAAAATTCGAGGTCAACTAAATTTGAATGAGATCTTAGCCCATTAGAGAGATTATAGAATTTTTTTTGGATAATAGTGAGAGCTATTATTTTGAATAAAATAATGAGAGTAATCAAACATATTATGAAAATCCTAATCTTTTTTGTAGACATAGCAAATAACCTATTACTTGCTTTCTTACACTTATATTTTCTTATTAGTAGAAATTATGTATGATTAATATAGTTGATGCTAAATTATTAGTGAACCAAATTTCTTAGACGTAGGATTAGGTTTAAGAAGAATTCTCAAAGTTAAAGAAAATTGCATGTCCATTATGTAATTTTGTTATAATCTTTGTTGATGATTCAGTAACAAAGTTTTAGAGATATGTCAATATCATATAGATGAAAAAATGTGACAATATTTGAGTTGATTAATATCTTATAAACTTTAATGACAACATTTATTATAAGTTATTATTCAATAATAATTAACTCATAATCACTTGTAATATTTTTTTAGAATTAAATGGAATTTTATCGACTATAGTGAAACTATACATAACAAACTGGTGTTACTATCAGTTTGAGCTATAAAATGAGTTCTTCTTAAAAGAAGGCCAAAAGTAGCTCTTTACAAAGTTGAAATACTAATGAAGTTATATCCTAACCATTAGCCATCCTGTAACTATATTATAAACGCCAGCGAGCTTTCATATTATCAAATAAGCAGTGAGTTACTTCCTCTGCAATTACCAGACATTAGACCTCATTAGAAATATTATCAGCTAGCTGATAATATTTCTAATGAGGCTCGTTGTTTGGTAATTGCCGAGGAAGTAACTCACTACTTAGAAATATGATAATATTTCTAATGAGGTTCGTTGTCTGGTAATTGCCGAGGAAGTAACTCACTACTTAGAAATATTATCAGCTAGCTGATAAGCGTAAGTGCTCTCCTTTCCATAGATCCTTCGGTTCCTCCCTTGCCATATATTGTAAATTGCTTTATTGAAAAAGGCTTTAAAAATCAAACTATCCTTCTTTTGAGGTCTAGAGACATTAATAATCCAATCAAAAGTGGGAGTCCAATCAAATACATAGCAAGACAAAGCGAGTTTATGGAACAATTGACTCCAAACCATGGAGGAGAATACGCAGTTGAAAAATAAGTGGCTTCAGTCTTCAGCTAACATCTGACATAACTCACGTATGGGGTTGAAGGATGCCATCTATCTTTAGTGCTCAATATGTTTTTAGTAACTAACCATGTGAACATAGACGCTTTAGGGATGATACATTGCTTCCACAAAAGAGAGTACCAAGAAACTATTGGAAGAATAGCTTGAAGATTAGTGTAACATGATTTATTAGTGAATAGACCTGAAAAGTGCAACTTTCAGATAACTGTGTCTGAGAGATGAGAGTTAGGCAGATTAGGGAATATCCGGATGAGAGTTAGGCTGACCATCCGAAATCAATGTTGATACTGTGGCATTAAGAGGAATTCGACATCTATAACAAACAAATTCAGTTTTAGAGATTAGTGGACAGGGATTTGTCCAATTATCATACCAAAAATTAATGGAGCTACCATTTTCCAAACAATAATCTATATTTTGATAAATTAAGTCTCGATTCTTTAGTATCTGATGGAATACCTAAGAGCAGCTCTATAGAACCGATATTTGCCAAGAATTCTGAGATGAGAGCTAGAGTTCATGAAACCATTTAATCCATAGAAAGGATTTATCCATAAGCAATCTCTATATTTTCTTGTAAAGTAGAACTTGTTGCATGATGTTGGTAGAATAAATTCCTAAGTCGCCTTGTTGCTTAAAAAAAGTTACCTCAGTCCATTTAGCTTTCTTAGCATTAGAGGAAGAACCTGCCTAGAGGAAGGCTTTAATTATTCTATCTAACTCCTTTATCACCTTCTTTGGCATAATTAAATGATTAACCCAATGTATATGTAAGTTGTTGAGCACTGAGATGGAAGCGTGACACTTGCGGCCAAAGAAAGAAATCGATTTTGCCAAGCTAAAATTCTAGACTTGTATCTTTCGAGGAGTGGAATATAATATGAGTATGTGAGTTTATTATGAGAGATAGGAACTCCCAAATATTTAAAAGGTGGCCGATGTAGCTCCATACCAAGGGAAGTAGCAAGCACTCTTAAGTTTAAGACATCTGATGAGCAATAAAAGCTACTTTTCTTGAAATTGATCTTCAAACCTGTCCAACTACCAACTAGAGAATCTAGTCAAATATCCTTAAGAACAATAATGGAGAACAAATCAGCCCTGGATAAAAGCATTAAATCATCTGCAAATAGCAGGTGGGTGAGCTATAAGGGTAGACATTTATGATGATAACAAAAGCAACCACTGTGGGATGTCAACTTCTATAGCATACGAGATAAACCTTTCATAACCAATACAAAAATGTAAGGGGAGAGGGGGTCTCCTTGTCGAATTCCGCTACCACATTGCAGAGGTTTAGTTAGAATTCCATTGATAAGGATGCTAATTGATGAGGTATAGAGACATAACATAATCCAACATTTGAATTAAGTAAGAAAATCCAAAGCATCCATACAGGCTTGAATGAAAGGCCACCTCACTATATCAAATGCTTTGTAAAAGTCAATTTTCCAAATACTACTCTTCATATTTTTCCTAGTATGGTAATCCTTCAAAAGCTCCCATGTGAGTAGAAAATTGTCACTAATGGAAAGAACCTCAATAAAGGCACTTTGAGTTGGGCTCACAATATCTAGCAATACTTTTTTCAATCTTTGAGCTAGAAGCTTTGCAAGAACTTTATATATAGTGTTGCAGCATGAAATAGGATGATATTCGAACAGAGAGTTAGGATTAGCTTTTTTTGGCATAAGATAGATGAATGTGTGATTAATCTCCCTTAACATCTTACAAGAAGCTCTCTCGTGATGTGCCATGTTTGTTAGAAAAAATGAGCCGTAAATCTATCAGGACCCAGGGCCTTCATTGGATGTAGTGAAAAAAGAACTTATTTTATCTCAAGTTTAGAGAATGGAGCCATAAGGAAGTCTTTCAATGGCTGACTAATGGGACTATCAAAGAAGCTACGTAGATTGGGAAGCTGATGGACCTGGTGAGGACTTCCCATTAAATTATTGAAGTAATAACAGGAGAGGTTCAAGAGAGCTTGTTAATCTGTATAGTAAGTTCCATTTTCATAAATAAGTTGCACAATGTGATTCTGGTTTCTTCTAGCAAGTATAGAGGCATGAAAAAATTTGGTGTTGTGATCCCTGTCCCTCAACGAAGCCACTCTTACTTTTTGATGTTGAATGAGCTGATTCAAGGAGAGCGCTTGTTGGTATTCATTGAGCCTCTATATTTTAATTGTCCTCAAGTGAGTATTGTGTGAGTAATGGTAACATTCTGCTTGTACTAGTTGCAAGCAGGATTTGGATTCATGAATCTACTTAATGTGTTGAGAATAGAAAGTTCTAAGAGAGGCTTTAACCTTACGTAATTTTTGCACGAGTTAGACATATTTGAAGCCTTCATCTTATATTTGCCAACTTATTCAGACAAGCTTTTGAATACCTTTTTGTTTTGTAAGACCGTTGAAGAATCTGAAGGGCACACCTTTGAGGGTCAAGTGGGACAAGTTATGTATCGTGAAGCATGAGTGGTCTGATAAAAATCTGTCTCCAAAATGAGCGTAGGAGAGAGGAAAAGCAGACAACCATAAATGATTGACCAATACCCTATCTAACTTCCTTTTGAGTAAATAGGAACCTTGCTGATTGTTAGACCAGGTAAGAAATCTTCCATTAAAATGAAGATCTGTCAGTCGAACTTGTTGAAAAAAACTTCCCAGCTCTTACCTGATATCGCTGTTAGACCACAACCTCCCTCAGACTCAGCGGAACTTTTGATACAATTGAAATCTCCTGCTGCTATTTTCCAAAAGTTGTAGAGTAGACCATAACATATCTCGTTGAAATTGGAAGTTGGATGCATAAACAAGAGAGACCACAAAGTTGATGTTCGTATTATGAAGTGAGCAAGATAGATGCACGCATGAATAGAGATCCTGGTTGTATCATAGTAGCAGAATATCCGACCATTATAGTAAGAAGAGAAGTTGGTAATAAAAGACCAGTTGGACCCCAGAAGTTTAGCTACTGTGGGAATTTTTGAAGCTTTAATTTTGGTTTCTAATAGACCGATTATACATGGCTTATTATCCGAGACTATGCCTTTAATCATAGCTGCTTGTGAAGGTCATTAAACCCTCGAACATTCTAGATAAGAATCATAATTGAGGGGTATCCCCTCTGGGGTTGTTCTTCTTCCGAGATGATCTTCTTTTGGAACTAATAAAAAGGGACCATTCTATGTATCTTGGTTGGATGACTAAGTTTGTAGTTGGGAAGTAAGCGATTCCTCCACTAAAGAATTAAAGTTGTAAGGCAATATAGGAGAAATTGCAGTACAAATCGTATTAACAAGAGTACTTCCACATAACTTAAAGGATATGGGAACTACAACATTGTAGTTATGTTGAGGGAGATCACTAGACTCACTAATCTCCACTGAATTGGTAGAATAGGATGTACTATCATGAGGTATAGCTGCCTCCATCCTGTGTGGTGCTAAAGAATCTATAGTATTATCATTCATGATAGATACAATATGTTCAGGTATAGCTGATTCAATACTATTTGGTACTTGAGAATATGTAGTATTAGCCTCCACAGCAGATACAATATGTTCAATGTAAAATCCCATTTCCAAACTAAGAGTTAGAACCCTAGATTTCAGTAATTAAGAAAATATCAATGAGAGATTAGGAAAATGCATTTCATGCTCATGCATAATGTTAGCGTACACACATGTGAATTTGATTATTGCACACATTACAATGAATTGTACATGCATTCATTGACATTTTCTGGGTATAATTAAATTGTAAATGTGATTATATTGAGAATTGTGGTTTATTTGTGTTGAAAAATTGATTTGGAGAGTATATTTATTGACTTAGAATTATTGGTGAAATATGTGAATTTTTCAAAATTTAAGGGTATTTTTGGATTAGGAAAAATGTCAAGTGGCAAGTCAATTGATAAATAGAAATAGAAATAAGAGCCAAATGATATTGAAGAATTTTATAGATGACTTTAGAATTCGTAAGAAAATGTCATCAAAACAAATTAGAGACAATTGGAGTAAAATTTGAAGTTGATTGAACTAGTTAGATGGGAACCTAGTTTAAAGCCTTAGGAATTGGACAAATGGGCAAGTGACTTTAAAGCCACATTTCTTTTAACTTGAAAGACCAAGTTACTATTTTGTTTTGTCTTAAAATATCTTCTTCGTGATTATCTTCTTGAAGCTTATTCTTCTTTCTCACAGATTTTCTTACCAAACCTTCATCAACATTATACCTTTCTTTCATCTATCCATTGCTACTTCCACTTTGTTATCTCTTTCTTTTGCCACAAGAAAACCTAACCCATTGCTCAAAAAAAAAGAAGAAAACCTAACCCAATCCACCTTCAAGATGATGTACGTGGGTCGCATGAGAAGTTAGGGCTTTTTGATGTTTTGAAGAATTTGGAGTTTTAGCAAGTATCATGTTTAATCCTTACGAGTTGTTAGTATATGAGATAAATATGGTGATTACTTGACATTTCATAATTATGAGGAAAAATGGTTATTTTTCATGAACACCATGGGTTTAAGATGTGGAAATTTTGATGTATTATTTTTTAGTTTTTTTTTATAAGCACTAAGTCATAAGATAGTGTTAAAATGATTATTGGAATTGAAAGATCAACGAAAGCGTGCATAAATTAGTGTAGAAAATTTTTGGAGAAAAGTTGATGTATGCTTTATTTTTGTCTTTACTGTGCATGCGTGATATTTTTGGGGTGATTTTTGAAATGGACTGAAATTAAGCTTAGAGTTAAGGAAATCATAGACTAAGGTGAAATCATGATATAGAAAGGATTAAAATGATAAATTAAGATGAAATGAAAATGTAGAAAAATGAAAGAAGAAGAAACGCAGAAAAATGGAAAGTGTAGAAAATGGTGAAAAATGCGTGAATGATGTTTGGTTGTTGATTATTATGATTAATCTGGAATTTTGGATTTGTTTGTGGATGATTTGAGTTAAATGAGTTTAGGGATGAAATGAAAGTGTTGGAAGAAGATGAAAGAATGCAAAAAAATGAAGGAAAACGCAGAACATGGTGAATGAGATTAAGTTTTTGTTGTTTGTGTTTATTCATGAATTCTGGAATTATTTGTGAATTTTTAGAGCTTAATGGAAGTCGAAAATGGGGTAGAAATAAGTTAGAAATTGTTGGTTTAAGAAAAAGAAAAGAAGAAGAGAAGAAAATTGCAGTATCAGAAGAGAAGAAGAAAAGCAGTAAAAAACTTGGAAAAGCACGATCGTGCTTTTGCACGATCATGACTTTTCTGAAGAGTTCGAGAGTCACGATTGTGACATTTGAAACCCGCAGGAAAGTCGCGATCATGCTCCAACGCGATCGTGACTTCTATGTTTACTGAAGGGACACATTTTTCAAACATCCTTTGATCTTTTGGCCATATCTTCTTCTCCCTACCTCCAAATGATATGGAACTTACACCAACAGATTTGAAACACATTGTTCTACATCTCCACCAAAAATTATAGCCATCCAAAATCATTTGGGAGAGATTAAGCAATAAATTTGAGACGAAAATGATGAACAGTTCTGGAAAATTGATGGAGTATTTTCACTAAACATGCTTCGATATTTGGACAATATCTTGTTCTGTAGTTATCCGAATGGAGTGATTTTTAATTTGGAGTAAACTAGAGACATAGGGTTACAAATTGTCTGAAGAAATTGAATTTTAATTCTATCTTTAGAATTCCAGAGTTTTGAATT
The DNA here is from genome assembly GCA_025629845.1 of Erythroxylum squamatum. Taxonomy (NCBI): domain Eukaryota; kingdom Viridiplantae; phylum Streptophyta; class Magnoliopsida; order Malpighiales; family Erythroxylaceae; genus Erythroxylum; species Erythroxylum squamatum. Next base: position 2,595,146 of record JAOTBA010000007.1, on the reverse strand, counting down.
AAAATTGAGTACAAAATACTATTTTAGCTTATGAACAGTCCAAAATATTTGGAGTACAACTTTCAAAATACTGAACTAAATTGAATGATCTTGGTTCCATTAGAAACTTAAGAAATAGGGGAACAACTTTTTAGAAGTAAGTGTTGCCAAATTACCCCATTTTCCTTGTCAAAATGTTCATGAAAAATTGACCTGAAGGTCTAGAATTTTGGAGATATTATAAGAAGAAATGAGAGTTTGGATCTTGTATGATCATATAATGTTAGAATAACATTTGTGAATGAATTGTTGATCTCAAAGTACCAAAGGCATGAATATAATGGGAATGAAAGATGTTCATATAATTGTAGTTGTGATTCAAAGGAGATGAGTCATGGTTATCTAGTAAAAGTGAATAAGAATTTGATATTATGAGAACAAATAATGCTAAAAATGAGAATGTGCTTAAGTTGTGAAATTTGGTAATATAATCGGGATTGTCATTGAGTATGCATTGTACATATTCCATATACACATTTGTGTATAAAGGAATACTTATAATTGTGCAATTAATGTATGTGTAACGTGTGTATTGCATAATTTTGATGTGCAGGATAAATGTCTATATCCAGACGTTTCCAGATCATAGAAGCTAATGCTAATCTAGAACGTACTGTGAGTCGACCTAAATGGTCTCATTTAATTATTTGTTCTGATTTCAATTTCTGCATTGAATGATTTCTAATACTATTATTATGCAATGTGAATATAATTGATGTGAATGTGCTGATTCCAGACATTGAATGTCCGAGGAGCTTGTTAAATGTGAGACCATTGAAGTGCTCCTTGTATGTGAACATGAAAGATATATGTATTTTCTCAACTTAATTGTTGAATGTTGGGCCAAGGTCTGATGATAAATTTGAAAGTGATTGTAAATCTGAAATCATGTGATTGATTGAAAATATGAGAATGTGATGCATTCCATTTCATGAATACATGAAAGATAAAGGCAGTTGTGACCGGAGTCGCCACCAAAAAAGAGCTTAAAGTTTAGAAAGTGAAAAGGAGCCTCGGGCTCAGTTGTGAATGTACCCGGTATCCACTAAAGGATATGAGACATTATCTAATACAACTCAGTATCCACTAAGAGATATGAGCTAGTAATTAGGCACTCGGTCATAACAAAGTAATAAATGAAAGTGAGTCTCATGTATATTACATTATAAGTGATATGTGTATTTTAAATGATTGAAATGATTAATTTGACTACTCTGAATGTGACGCTATATGTTAAATGAAGTGATGTAAATTATGTGAAAATATGATTTGATGTGTTATGTGATTGAGTAAGCCATCAAGGATGGTCACTCACTGAGTTTGCAAAACTCATCCAAAATTTGCAATATTTTTCAGGCTCAAAAGAGCTACCCTGTTGGGCAAACGGGAGGATAGTCACTGTATTCAAGTAAGGGGTAGAAGTAAGGATCAGTTCGCGTCTAAATTTGTATTTTCTTTTTTTTAATCAAATTGAGTCTTCCGCAATTATTGTAACATGTATATTTGAATATTCTGTTTTGTAATAACTTTCTAAAGTGGAAAGGTTTGTAAATGAGAATGATATTGAGTGTAATAATAATAAATGCGATTTTGATGTTATAAAAGAAAAGAATGGGCCCGAATTTGATTATTGATTTCTGCATACGCCTGTACTATTTAAAAAAATTTGTACTGAGTTTTAAGAGTTTACCCGTTCTAGCATGCCACCTATTTATATTAACTTTCCAAAAAGGGAAATGCTTGTAAATGATCTTGTAATGTAATAACAATTATAAATTTAAGTATTTTGTATCTGTAATGGGCCCTAGTGATTAATGAAATTCGGATTATTTGTGAAATGATTGTAACCCTTGTTTATGAAAAGTTTATGAATAAAGCGGGCCCAATTGATCATTGTTTTCTGTATATGCGTATGATAAATTAGAAAATTTTGTATTGAGTTTCAAGTGTTTGACTGTTCTAGCATGTCACTCTTGCGGGGTACTCACTCGGACATCACTCAGGATGTCGGGTACGAGTCTTGCGAGAATGGGGTGGTATATTTAACATAAGGTTGTTCACCACATTCTCGAGATAAACGAGAAGCCAAAAAATTCTCTTGGACTTGACAACAAGGTTGAGATAAGTGAAGCGCCCTAGGCTTAGCTAAATCTAGTGAACTGACAATGGGAGGCATGCTATTATGGGTTTGAGTAGATCAAGATAGCAATTTGCTATTGTAATTGGAATGTTAATAGCATTATCAGAGGAAACATTGGTTTCAACAAGAGGTTGGTCTCCAGATGCTATAACTCTCAATCCTTCAGAAGCTAATTGATTAGTTGGTAGTGGTAGGTCTTTAGTTGTGACAACAATAGCAGATTGAAGTAATTCATTGTGCCATCCAGATTTGAACACTTTCCCAGTAGTTTGCCATTGTTTAGTTAGAGTATTAGGTCTCCAAAGATATGAGATTGGGATTTCAATATGTCTAAATTCACCAGTTTCCTCCAACTTAAGGAGAGGAAGGGTATCAGGAAATGGTGAGTGTTTGCCTCCACAATGCACATCTTTGCATATCAAATTTGCTCCATGTGAGCGGTTTGGGAGTCCATGCATATAGGTTTACTTATAGAGCTGGCTAGGTAGCTTAGACCATCTGATAGTCTAAAATTCCAATGGAATACGATGAAATTGAACCTAAATTGGAGGGACATCAATACTTCTCCTATCACATTCAATACCAGGTTTCCACAGTTGCAAAAACAAAGGTTGGCCTCCCACATGTCAGGGACCATTTTCCATAATTTCCAGTAAAAATTGCTCAGAGCTGAATTTAAACAAAATGCTACCATCTTCTATGAGCATTGTCTTCTCCAATCCTTTTTTACTCCAACATACTTCAGCCCAACCTTTCATAATTAAAAAGGCTAGGCATTGTTCCAAAAATAGCACACCAAAGATGAAGACCAAAATTTGGCACCAGCTTGCAGTAATTCTCAAGGAGGAGTAGGGACACCATCTTTCATCACGTTAGAAAAATGTGTTAGCTTACCTTTATTGTGTTGAGTTGTAAATTTGTTCCGCCATGATCCCTGGACAAGGGAGGATTGCTTGAAGGGTTCAGCTTCGACAACATATACAAACAGCATAGAGACAAGGTCTTTTCCTTTTACTGTTGATGCCAACTCTGAAAATGCTTCAACAGCTCCTACAGACTGAGTTGAGACTAGCTCTTTTCCTTTTCTTTTGATGCCAACGTGGGAAATGTTTCAACAACTCCTACAAACTGAGTAGCGACATGGTCTTTTCCTTTTACCGTTGATGCCAACGGTGGGAATGCTTCTAGGTCGAGAACGTGGGGATCTTCTCCTGCCATGTTTGGTGACTAAAATTAGCAATAAAATAGTAAAATAGGCTGTCGTGCTAACGTTGCTCACGTGGCTCATCTATGTAGACTTTGATCTCTATATTAGCAAATTAATTCTTTAAATAAAAATATATTATGAAAAAACCTAACTTTCTCTTCTGCCTCTCCATAAAAATTCTCGCCAACATCTGGCTTCACAGGTGTTGAGAACTTGAGATCACTTTCTCTTCCGCCTCTTCTCGCGCTAGATTCTGCCTCTTCCATTCTTCTTTATGCTGCTCCACTGTCACTACTGCTCTGCCACTCTGCCACCAGCGCTGCACTTTGAAAGCTTCAACGTCGTTGCATCGTTGTATGCCATCGGAGATTTCAATGTCCACCTTGGTTATCTTCTGAGGCTAGGAGACTAATTACAGAGCTTATGGATCCTACTGCAAGAACCAATATTATAGTGTCCAAGGTGATGGAGTTTTCTTGGTCTAAAAAATCATTACCTAAGATGGTGGAGACAGACTCCGGGATGGAGTTCGATGCATTCAATATGATGAGGAAGGCACGCTTAGGGAAAAATCCAAGCAACCTGAAGCGTTGAACGCATTTCACATAATACTTTTGTTAGAGCGTTTCGATTTGTCTCCTTTGTTTGAAGCAAAACAAAGTAAAGAGAAAGAGGAGTTGAGATTTGCCACATCAAAGCTGCAATTAGTGTTATTTTGAGGATCGAGGAGGTGGCTAAAGTTGATAAATTTAGTGCCAAGAAAAGTGAAACCAAAGTGAAGTTACAAGGACAAAAAAGTGGCAGAAAGGAAAACTGGCGATAGTCATTGAGATTTATGCTAGGACACCGTCTTTTATGATGGTGGAGGTGAATAAGGACAACGGTGACACTTCAGAGTTCAACCAATTCTGCAACAAAGAATTTTAACCGAATATAACGGACATCGAGTGGATATCTCTTGCTGAGAGCTCAACGATTGCTTGAGATATAGGACTTGGGATCTAAAGAACGAGTCAAATAAGACTTGATTTCTCATTAATTATTCCTTATGTTCTTTTTAATGTTGCAGTGATCTAGATCAAAAATTTGGAGTTCAGATCCTCTGTCTAATATTATGGTATCTTATTGTGTCCAATAAATCTCAGTCATTTATTTATGTGGGTCCCGCATGAATTCCGCGTGAGTCTCGCAAAATAAATGACTGAGATTCTATGAGACAGATAAGACAGAGTAATATTGAACAGAGGATCTGGATTCAGAAATTTGAGGTGGAATTAGAGCTGACAAGCTTTAGCCTTTCAGTCACTTTGTTTCATCTTACGCTCAAGATTTTTCAGCTATGAATTGTGAAAAGTTCTCGATCAACTTCTTTGTTGATGATTTTTCTTTCTGTTTCGATCTTTTCAAGCTTTCTCCATATAACATTTAAAACACAAGAAAACAGAAAACAAGAAGTGAATTAAATATGGAACAAAGATATTAAAAGTTAATCCCTCTTTTATACATGGGAATGCTATGACTATTTACATAATAGAGCAACCATGAGGGTTTTCGTCGCTGAACACAGCACCTGTCTGGTGGGGGAAGATGGAGGAATGCACAGGATGGCCATAATAGGCCAGGTCGCTGCTATCATATCCATGCTTGTAGTAGTTGTATGAAGATGAAGGCTGCGATGCATAATATGGTATTGAACCGTTAACTTGGTTTTGATTGTAATAATGGTTTGAGTATGGTAATTGCCAAAGCTCAGCCCTCCGTCCAGTCTTACGTACTGCTTTAAGAACCTTTTTCTGGTCAACCCATCCACTCACAGTCACCTTCTGGGTTCCCATATCTATATCAACGTCTTCTACTCCTGAGAGTAAGAAATGATGAATTGACATCTTTCCTTTCTGACTCATTTTGAGTCTCTTTTAAGATTATGATATCCTAAGGAAATCGATGAATTAGTTGAAGTACTTACCTTTGAGGTTTTGAAGAGCCTGTTTTACTTTGCTCTCACATCCAGCGCAGTCCATATGCACTCTCATTTCAATGATCTGATAATTACAAGTTCTTATGCATTAGTAAACCCTTCAGTACTCGTCTACAATCTTTTTGGTCCTATGTGATACTTGATAGATGCGTGCATTATAACTATATAACGTAGAAAAGGATTATTTAGGAATGCACATGCCATAGGAAAGGAACAAATTGCATATACTTACCGTCATTTTTGTCTCCGAAACCGTGAATTTGGGTGTTAGGCGTCTAAGGTTGTGGAGTATCTGTATATGATTATGAGTTATGACCCAGCAGGAAGGAGACGTTGTTATATAGACAAGCATAAGCTACACAACTTCATAGATGCATGTGCATAAAGCCTTCTCCATTTCTTTGACTCCAAGTTATTAAGTTTTTGGAAAGGGCATGTTATGTATTTTATTGCGCATATATAGTTGACAAAAGCTCAATAATTATACGAGATAATGCTAATGGACCGACTTTTCTTTTCTACTAGCCGCACTTGCTTCCCATATGAAAAGTAATGAAGTATAATTGACCCATTATCAAAGATGAACATGGGAATGCACATGACATAGGGCGTCTCTATCGGATCATGTTGATGCCTTTGGGCATCTATAATAAGAATTTTCTTATCAAATATGAGTAATGGTCAAAGACGCTCGAGGAAAGCAGGCAGATGTGAATTGAGTTTCCAAAATTTTTATTCCTTTTACGAATCCATCAAATGCTATAGGAGTGTAAATGCATGGAATGCTAAACTCGTTTAATTGTACTAGGGCTCAATTTGATGTACAAAACATTGAATGCTCCAACAAAGAACTCAATATTTTATAAATGCTCAACCTAATGTCACTAATTTCTTTAACAACTAAAAACAAAGGAATTTATACCTAATCTTTTTTGTTCTTAGCCTGTAGAACCAAAGCGGGTAAGGAAGTCAACCTCAAACTACCCACTTCAACAATCAAATTTTGAGTATTCAACTTATAAGATCGTTTAGTGAACAAATTAGCTGATCAAATGTCAATTGACATGTCAATCAAATAGCCCTTCCAAAACTATGCAAATTCTATGGAAGACATTTCATTTCAAAGTTACGGAATCAGTCCGAACGAGCTTTAAAAGTCTCGAAATGTACTTTGGAGATTTATGTGATACTTTTGAATGCAATCCGAACAATTTTGGTGACATTCGGTAATCCGAAATTATTGGACCAAAATGCCCTTTTATTGAAAAATAATGGGAATTAGTGATTTTTCTCCCATTTAATTTTGTTTCAAGCACCCAATTTAAATGGTTTATGTATAATTAGAGTATTTAATGGTCAATTTGAAGTTAGGGTGGCGATAGAATATTTTTGGAATTTGTTTGGGCATAGAGTGCATTAAATTCAAAAAAAAGGGGGGCAAAATGGTCTTTTTGTTAAACCAAATGCATCAAAATTCCATATGTGCATTACATGGGAAGATTTCCATAAGATAAGCATGAATTAATTAGTTTGGAAAGTAACCAATTAAATGGCGACAAGTGGCATGGATTAAAATGTAAATATGGGAAGTTTTGGTAAAGGCATAATTATGAAATGTTATTAATGGAAATGGTGGGCCAAAAGAGTAATTAAGCAAAATTTTCATCTCTATAAAAGGGGTGTGGTCGGCCATTGTTGAAGAAAGGAAGAAAAAGAGAGAAAAAAGAAAATAAAAGAAATAGGAGAAGAGAGAGGTTTAGCTAGGCCTTGGAGAAGTGATCCAAGGAGTTTTTCATGTTCTTCTAACTCTAATCAAGCATCTAACAAGATCCCATAGCCATCCAAGTGAAGAGGAAGAAGAAATTAGGCTGGTAAGCTTACTAGTTTTGTTGAAAAATTAGATTTGTTGTGCTATAGTTTAAATTTGGTTTTGATGGTGTGGATTGCACCCTTATGATGTGATATCAAGGTTTTATTGCACTAGAAGTTATTAGGAGAAGAAAATCAAGAAAACTAGTGTGTAGAACCTTGGTCAAACCTTTACTTGTCTTCATATGTGAGAAACAAAGAAGAAATCAACAAATGATTTGTATGTGTTTAGATCCCCATTCTTTCAAATACTTAAGAGTCCCCATTACTGCTTCTAAACCCAAATTTTCTGACTGCATCCCTCTACTTGAAAAGCTCAAAGGCAAGATTAATGCATAGCAAAACTAACATCTAACCTATGCTGCTAGGTTGAGATTAATCATATCTATTCTAAATAGCATGCACTTGCATAGGTATGCTCATATTATTTGGCCTAAACAGTGTCTATTCTGTAGAAGGTGTTGTTATGCCAAAGACTATGGAGACCTTTTACAGATAGGGGGCTTTATAGATTAATTAATGGGTGTATGAAGTTCACGTAAGAAATGCTAGTTTCTGGCAAATTTCACTCTCCACACAATTCTCTTGAATCTTTAATTACTTATTGCATCTCAGATGCTTTATGTACCCTTTCATCGAACACAAGATGGGGAATGGGGAAAACACCATGCTTTGGTATGATAATTGGACAAATGATAGTCTAATTATTCATAAAACTGAACTTTGTCAGTTAAAAAACAGACTACCTGTTGGACCCCGATCCTTAAGTGGCAATTTAGAGATATGAAATGAAAATTGAATGAGTGGTTTTGTATATGTATTGT
>JAOTBA010000007.1:2564884-2586989 GCA_025629845.1 Erythroxylum squamatum | reverse complement strand
TAAAGTTCTCGTTTCGGATGTCGGAGTGTGATTTTCAGTTTGATCGAACTGTTTGTTTACTTCTGATTCGATTATTCAATTTCGTTCGTTCGCGATCCGTTCATTAGTTTCGATTTGTATTCCGATTTGCGATCCATTTATTACTTCATTTGGTTCGCTTTTCGTTGGTTTTCGCAATTTGTGCTCCGTTTTACATTGCGATCATGATTTTGCTTCCGCTTTATGATTTCGTTTTTCGTTTCGTTTCGCTTTATTGTAATATCCATTCCTTCGTTTTCGTTTTCCAGTTAGAATCCGGTTCCAAGATCGGGTCCCAACACTACTTGTCAACTCTAAAGCCTCAGATATCATTCTTAATGGTGAATGGCACGACAACTTTAGAGGCTTTCATGCTTTAGTAGAACATCTTCCTGTCCTCAAAGATACAAGTAATGCGGATATCATCATCTGGACCCTAAATTTGTAGCGTATCTTCACAAATTCTTCCTGCCATCACTTTTCATCAGTGTCTCTTCTAAAATAGCTTGGCATAACATGCTTTGAAAAAACTCTCTCAACCTGAAAGCTTCCATAATCATGTGGGTTATGATTAAAAACAAACTACAGATGAAAAACATATGGTATGGACAACATGACTCAATATGTGAAATGTGTAGAGAGCTTGAGGAAGATAAGAATAATCTATTCTTTAATTGCAACTATTCTGAAGTGGTATGGGGTCAAATCCAAAACATGATAGGTATGACAATTCAAACACTAGATTGGGATCAAACTTTTGATAGGATAATCTCTCAAACTAGACCAGGACAACTGAATGCTATTCTGATTAAAATAGCTTTTGTAACCACCATTTATTCTCTGTGGAAAGAAAGGAACATAATATACAAAGGAGCTGAAGAAGATAAATATCAAGTTGCGGATCGAAGCTTAAATTGGATAAGAGCTATGATTATTGCCAAATGAATGGAACATCTCCCCACCTCAGATATCAAAAGCAAATGGCATCTTTGAACTAATCTTCTAATTCCTACATTATCTCATCCCATTATCTTTTGTCTTGAATTTTTGTAACTCGTATTAAACGCTAGGCGAAAGCCTTCAAACTGAATTCATTGTAATGTTGTAATAGTTTCCACTATTATTAATACAAATTTCTTTAAATTTTCAAAAAACATATCTTTTCAAATGATTAATATGGTTTTAGTATTTTAAATAATTAAACCATAAAATAAAGGTCATTTAATGAAATTATCTAGTAATCTGTCACTTGGCATATAACCATAGTTTGATAATATAACATGATATGCATATGATAAAAGATAAATTCTTTCTAGTCACAACCTTAATCACAATTAAACAAAAATTAGCAAGGATTATAGTGGTTGTACATTCTTTAATGTGATATACCCTTTTATATGTGTCACAAAATTAGTTCAAAACTTAACATGATTTATATTGAGATATATCATAACAGTTCAACATTAATGTCTTTTCAAAAGAAAAATCTTGTTAAAATTCACATAATCATTCATATATATATATACTAATAATAAATAAAATGATACTTAAATATAAAAAATAATACATACCAGAAAAGCCCCGTACAAGAGTAACACCAATTAGGACATAAGGTTGATAGTGGTAGGTCGTATAATGTTTTAGTGGGTAGTTTAGTATGTGTTTAGTTGTTAAATTGAATGATTAGTGTATGTTTAGGTTAGGATTGTGTTATTTAGTTAAATGTTTGTGTTTGAGTGTTATATGAGATAGAACATGCTTTTGTGTTCTAATTTTGTGTATTTAAGGTGCCTTGATATATTTGTTAGTGTTTGAGAATAGATATGGAAGAACGGTGAAGAATCAAAGGAAGCTTGGAGCTAGACCCAGGCCCACGATCTTGACAGAACCAATTAGGGGAAGCCACGATCGTGGCCTAGTCTGCCACGTTCGTGATAGAGAGCTAAATGAAGTGCTACGATTGTGGCACTATCATGGCTGCGTTACAGATAGCGCGGACAACCTCCCGAATGAGACTTACCGAGGGACATTTAGGACTTTTTGTGCCTTGAAAAACCATAAAGTTTACCTAAAATAGAAAAGACTATGTAAAGAAAGAGAAAGAACCTTAGGGGGAGCTCAAATTTCTGCCACTTTGGGAAAACTCCAAAAAAAAAAGAAGAATAAGAGAGAGAAGAGGAAAAAGAGGAGAGAGGAGCGGGTTTCTGCTGCAGCTACTTTCCCGAGCCATTCTGATCTTATCCAGGTGACATTTTCTTTTCATCTTTTTTATTTTTTTTCTTTTAATGTGTAAGATGGATATGATGATGTTGATGGATTTGGGATTGATGATGATGTTCCAACCTTTCTTTAGGGATTTAAACTTGATTCAATGTTAATCTAGTTGTTTTGTGTTAATTCAATTGGGTGATGTGATTATTTATTGTAACTTCATGCTTCAGCAATAAATCGGGAGAGTGAACCAAATGTAAAATGATTGGGTTGGTTAATAAGAGTTAAACGACCCAATAGACCATGCAAATAATCAAATTGGTAATTATACAGAGAGAGATCTCGTGTGAGACCTGATTGGTCATTAGAGGGCTAAAGAACTGATTAGGTTATGAGATGATTGTTAATTGAGAGATGAAATTTTCAGTAACTAAACTTAGTTAGAGCTTATTAATTAGGACTTGGTGATTATAACTCTAGAGAGAGTAATCCACCCTTCGATAGTCTACAACTGACACCACATTAACACAAAAGTAATTAGGTTAGCATTGATGATAGGATAAATCCCTTTATCATAATTTGGTAATTTTTCTTATGTGTTTTTTCATTGTGAATCTGGTGGTGCTCAATATTCGATTTCTTTTGTGTTAATTTCATAAATTAACTTCCTATCAATCACCTTCACGTGTTTACTTTTCTGTTTAGTTTTTATTTTCATTTTAATAATTCTTTAGGCCTTAGATAACTTAGAATTAGATTAGTTTGACAACTCCTTGAAGGATCAACACCTCACATACTACACCCACAACCTGTGAACTTACACTATATTGAGGCTTTAAATAGATTAAAACTTGCTTCAACAAAAGTAAACAAAAAATATCAACCAAAAAAGACTTGTAAAATTGTAACTCTGACCAGACCAAAACACGAATGCCCTCTTTAAAAGAGATCCTTTATCCGTATTCTATTACGCCAAAGTTTCTTATTGTGGGCCAAGTTCTCTGTAAGATCCAACTAAGCCATATCATTCTTAATCACTTCCCCCCAATTTCTTTTTGGCCTTCTCTTTTTCCTATTACATTCCTTAAGTATTATTTTCTCGTATCTTCTCACTAGAGCATCCGAGTGTCTCCTCTTAACATGTCGAAACCAATGAAACCGTTTCTCTTGCGATTTGTCATTGAAACCAATCACCTTTAATTTATCTCTCACCATTAAATTTTTGACCTTATCTCTTCTGGTAAGGTTACACATCCACTGGAGCATCCTCATCTCTGTCACCAAAAGCTTAGTATTGTGTATTTGCTTGATAGACCAACACTCTGCCCCATATAATATGGTTGGTCTAATCGCTAAGCGAAAGAATTTACCTTTAAGCTTGATTGGTATCCTTTTGTCACATAAAACTCCTGACGCTCTCCTCCATATGAGCCACCCTGATCTGATAAGATGGATTATATCTTCATCGATCTTTCCATTGTTTTGGATGATAGACCCTAGGTACTTAAAATACTGCTTCCATGGTATAACTTCTGATTCAATCTTTACCTCCATATTGGTAACCATATGATGGCCTGAAAGTTACATTTTAAGTATTCAGTCTTAGTCCTACTCATTTTAAGACACTTCAACTCTAGCATTTCTCTCCAATATTCTAGATTGACATTGACCCCCTCTTTTATCTCATCCACTAAGACAATATCGTCAGCAAATAATATACACTACGACACATCGTCTTGAATATTCCTAGTAAGTTCATTCATCACCACTGCGAACAGAAAAGGGCTTAATGTGGAGCCTTAGTGTAATCCAATACCAATAGAAAAATTTTTAGTGTCTCCTCCTATCGTCCTTACTCTAGTCATAGGAACTCCTTTAACCTCCAAACACTTCCACAAGATTTCCTTAAGAATGCTGCAATATGCCTTATCTAAATCAATAAAAACCATGTGCAAATTTCTCTATCTTTCCTTGTAATATTTCATTGATTTTTTAAGGAGGTGTAAAGCTTCTATCGTGGACTTTCTTGGCATAAAACCAAATTGGTTTTCTAATATAGAAGCTGTCTTTCTTACGCTTTTCTTAATTATCTTATCTCACAACTTCATAGTGAGACTAAGTAATTTAATGCCTCTATAGTTGTTATAATTTTGGATGTCCCCTTTGCACTTGTATAAAGAAATTAACATACTCAGTTACCATTTATCTGGCATTTTTGTAGACTTAAGGATCACATTAAAAAGCTTGACTAACCAAGTAAAACCTTCGACACTTAGGCTTTTCCATACCTCTAAGGGTAACTCATCTGGCCTTACTGCCTTTCCACTCTTCATTTCCCTCAAAGGTGTTTTAATTTGCTCCCTTGTGATCTGTTTACACCGCGACAAGTTACGAAACTCTCAGACTCGCTGAGGTCACCTAAAGAGATGTTTTCCTCTATGTCTTCATTAAAAAGGCCATATAAGTATTTCTGCCATCTACTCTTGATGTCGTTTTCCTCGTTCTTCTTAAATAAAGAATTGGCTATCATCAACTCAAAAGCTACCTCCATGTCTAACAAAGCAATCCTACTAGCATTCCTATCTTCGTACCCGAAACCCCCATAGGTCCATAGATATCCGTTCGATATTGCCCCCTACGTGACAATTAAATTCTCCTCCTAAAATAACTTTCTCATTTGTAGGTATCTATTGGATCACCTCATCTGACGCCTCCCAGAATTGACGTTTATGTTGCTCGTCCAAACTTGCTTGAGGTGCGTATGCACATACTACATTGAGAACAACACTACTTACTACAATCTTAACAGCCATAATGCTATCACTGGTCCTCTTTATCTCCACTACATGACTTATAAGTTCCTTCACAGTTAAAATACCTACCTCATTTTATTGTTCCGACCTCCCTAAGTACCAAATTTGAACTCATTAATCTCTTTTGCTTTACCTCCCATCCACTTTGTCTCCTGAATGCACGTTATATAAATCTTGTACTTAAGACTAGATAATATGACAACGGTAATTATTAATAATCTTCATGAGATTGATCCATACTTGTCGATACTAGTTACAACTATGCTATGCTATGCACTTGCAGGTAATATATAATTAACTCACTTAGAATAAGTCATAGTGAGATTAAAAAAAGTGGGTTATACATTTAACCTAAGATTTACATTGACGGTTGGCTAAGTAGCAATATAATTAGTCCAAGTCCATTGCTTGATTTTGAGTTGAAAATTATGCACATCTTACTCATTAGACACTTAACGAATGTGGACTTTACTGACATCAAAAAAGATTATATATGATGATAAATAACATTTAATAATCTTAAATTTTGCTTGATTTTGTATAATATCCACGAATATAGTTAATGTACCATTGACAATAATGAATCATCGACAAAAGATATCTCAACAATTCACACCAAAATTGCCTAAATCAACAACAAATTGTAGTATTATCGTTGGCCAGAACGGTGAAAAGAAGGAAAGGCATCAAGATTAGAGAGCATCGATATGTGGCAGATCATCGGACGCACAAAGATTTCTCCTTTTCCAACGAACTTATAGCTGACACTCAAAGTTCATATCACCACTCCTCAACACCATAATCACAAAGCCATACCATCACAGAAATGGCCATTCTCAACTATTTATCCGCAGCCTCTTCCACCCGTCCCATTTCTCAGGACTCCTCAACCCCCCCATTTTCGTCTTCATCACCCCCAATACCCACCAAGATCATACTTCCTAAGAAGAAGCCATTGAAATGGTCCACTGGCGTTGCACCTGGAGAGTACGGCGGTCCACCCACCACCACCAAGCTCCGTAAATATTGGGGTGGTGAAGACGAAGACCCTTTGACCTCTGATGACTTTATCTGGAACAAAGACTTCATGGGTCGCATGAAGAGGTTAATTCAGGACCCCGATGGTTCCTCTGTTGACCCCATCCCCACTGTTAAGGTTGTTGTATTCATTCACCTGTTTTCTTTTATCCTTTTTACTTTGATGGGTTTCTTGCGCTTTCTCTAGTTTTTTTCCCCTGATTTTTAATCTTAAAAAGTTTTTAAATTTATTCATGGACTGCACTATTTCCATGACTACGATATGGAAGAACTCAAGATTAGCATTTTATTATGTTATAAATTTCAATGGAGATACACTGGGTTTCTATTTTCCTTTACCTATGTTTTGTTTGGAACTCAATGTTACGTTGCTGTGGGATTTTTTTTTTAAAATTTACATTGCAGTCTGCCTCTTGCAATTTCTGTTATTTTATTGTCAAATGTAAATGGACAGGACGACTCTTCTGGATTTCTGAGCTTAAGTAAAGTGATGAGTCTGGACAGGTTTGTCTTCGCTGACTTATAATTCTAAGTTATGTTAGCTTCTTTTAGTAAAAGTTTCTATGTTTTCTTTATCCAAACTGATAGTGTGGAAGTGGATTTGAGTAAAGAGTTAACTCAGCCAAGGCCTGTCTTTCAACAAGCAGTTGAGCCTGCAACTCAAGTAAGATTTATTTGAGTTATTAATCCCCGGCTGCTTTGCAATTGCTAATTACATATTCTATTTTGTGGAACGTTTTAATATACAGGGAGTTAGTAGCATGTCAACAAAGTGGAAATTGGCTCCAACACGTCGCGAGCAGAAGAAATGGGATAGAGCAACTAAGGCTGCAACCAGTGGTAGTGTATGTTTTCCGTACATTTCTGGTTAATTTCAGTTATTTCTATATATGCTTAACTTACTTTGATATCCTTTGTGATGATAGGTTTTGTTTACCACGTTCTTGTATGACTTTTCCTTTGTCTTTGATGGTGTACTGAGGGTTTTTTACTTGCTACTGGAGTGTGATGTAATCTGCCCACTATCATATCTAAGACTAAAATCTGGCTGATTTACCAATACTGTAGGATGTTATTTTACGTGAAGCAAGGAGACCTGCAGGGGATCCTGAAGTATTGGCTGCCCAATCAAGGGAACAATATTTTAAGGTATTTATTCTGTGACTATTTATGATCTATGACAAGTTTTCTTATCAGTTTGCTCTGTGGCATTTCATTTGAATTATCTCCTTATTTCTGTCAGTAATGGAGCTTTCCCTTGGCAGTTGAAAAAAAGGCTGCAAATTCTGACTCTTGGAATAGGTGGTGTTGGCTTAGTCTCCGCTTATGCTTCTTATTCTCCCGAAATTGCAGCCAGGTAAAATACACGCTTGCATAGGTGAACATTTTAGGCCCTTTAAGCCAACAGTCAAAGTATAGTAATTTATTTCTTAGCAATTAGGCATTGTGGTGTGCATTCATCTATAGTTATGTTTGCAAATTTGTATGCTGTTTATCTTCTAATATTTAGCCATATTTCTATATCTGATCTTGCAAATAACCTTTCAAAATTTTATGCATTATGGATTAAACGTTCACTTCTAATTTTCTTCAGAATTGTGACCTTGTGAGGTCATAAGTGCCCTTAGTTTCAATTTTACACAGAGTATTCTCACTATTTTTTGGAGTAGGCTACAGATTGCACTTCATGCTTGCTCCTTATTCCCATGTCTTTTCTTTCTCCTTATTGTTGGTCTTAAATTACTGTTGCATTAGAACACCAATAAAGATTTAACTTGAAAATGTTCTGCATTCATCAGTCCACTATTGAAAATATACTGTTTGTAAGCTTGACAATAGACAGTCCTTCTACAATCCTGTTAATTGTAATCTTCTTCCAATTATCAATCCTTCAAAGTTAGTTTTGTTTGCGTCAAAGCTTAACAAATTTAATTCAGTTACCATGCTTGTTCACTTAATCAGTTTTTTTCACTTCCAGCTTTGGTGCCGGATTGATTGGATCCCTAATATACATGCGAATGCTTGGGAGCAGTGTGGATTCAATGGCAGATGGAGCAAAAGGGTTGATGAAGTATGTACAAACTAAAGAGTATCATTGAATCTAAACTGGACTGGATAATATTTTTATGCCTGATAAGTTGCAGCTTGCCAGTGTTACCTCTTCTCTTAATTAACCATATTTAATTGTTTTGTTGACATGAACAAAATCTTGAGCTCTTGCAGTCTTTGGTAAATTACTCCTGGTGTATTTCTTTCTATAAACATTCCAAGTTGAAAGTCAAATTTCACACTGAAGCAATCTTTGTTAAAAGATTGTCGTTCAGTTTTCAGATACTTTGTTTAAAATAGCTACTTAAGAGAAATTCTATGTTTGGCCTTTATACGCAGATCCTTTTAATTTTTCACCTTTTCTTAGTTCTCGTATTTATCATTTTGTTGGGAAAGGACTTAATAAAGGAAAAGAGAAAAGATTACTGAAACAATATACCATTCTTTTGATTAAAAAGGATTCCAAGGTTTGAGCCTTAGTTAATTGGATGAAGGTGTGTTTGCCTTTATCACATTCTTCACTTGATGCTAGTTTGCCTCTATTTTGGCTTATTCACTCTCAAACACAAAGCTACTTAACTTTAGTGGAATGTGTTCAGAAGTGTGAAAACCACTAGAGTTAAGCATTGCTTTACAACTTTAGATGGCCTTTATCTCTACATATGCTGTATGGAGAAGTCATTGCACTAAGGCTGAAAAATTGTGTATGCATCCAAACAATTATTCCACTTTTAAAATTTTCTAAATCATGTCACTGAATTTTCGTTGCAGGGGAGCAATTGCACAGCCAAGGCTATTGGTTCCCGTTGTTTTGGTTATGATATATAATCGATGGAATTCGTAAGTATTTCTTGTATATGATGCTGGTATGTTATATTATCTGTCATAATATAACATATTCAGAGCAATCCTCTTTTGGAATATTTGGTTTCTGAATTACACTTTCATCTTTTCTTCTCTTGTCTACCATTTTTCTTTCATTTTTGTAGCACCTTGAAGAATTGCTTTTTTTTTATTTAATCTGTTCATGGTCTACTCTACATGTTTTAATTTCATGTAGTAGTTGAATTGTCTAACAAGGATGTATGATTTCGAAATGGAGCGACATACCAAATTGAGAGCAAGTCTTGGATGGTTCTACATTGGCTTGAAGTCACGTCACTCTTTTGTCAATTTCTTTCTTTTTAACTATGATTTTACTTCATTATTTCATGCTGGTAAAAATATTTTTTGATCAAGTATTTCAGATGGTATAACCCAGTTTCTCTTTAAACTTTTGCTGGGATGATAAACCATTATACGAAATGCACTACTAAAAAACTTCTAGTTACATGGTTCATAGACTGCTTTAAAGTACTGGTGATTGTAATTTGCTCAATTTGATATTCAACACAGGATTCTTGTTCCTGATTATGGATATATGCACTTGGAGTTGATACCAATGTTAGTTGGATTTTTCACATATAAGATTGCGACTTTTGTTCAAGCTATAGAAGATGCACTTACTGTTATGGCAAAGAAGACTCAAGTATAAGATGATACTTTTGTCCAGAGGGGAGATTCAAATGGCCCTTCTTTAAAAACTCCAAGGCATTTTAGTGAATTCCTACAGCGGAGCATATGCCTTGTCCATCATTTTCCTTTATGCTAAACGTTTTATGGGTTCCTTGGGTTGCTGCTTACAGGTAAGTGTTGTTTATTTCTGTCACGTTTCCTTGCCATGTTTACAGGTAGTTTATAGCAAGTACTGCTGGTAAATTCTTTAAAAGGATGATAAAGGGATTAGAGAAAGGGAAGATGAACTTGCTGTAGAAGGTGGAAGACTAGACTAGAAAAGTGGGATAAGACCATTTGTACCATTTTAAGTAATGTTCTTTCTTATATAATATTTGGCATTGTTTAGTTTCAAAACCAAGAAAAATTGTAGCCAGTACTGAAAGATCACTTCGATTGTCTTCATTATCCAACCATTGTTCTTCGCATAAACAAGAGCTCTGAATCAAGTGTATGTTGGATACCCCATGACCAACTTTCTGAAACCACAATTTATTCAATGAAAAGCTGCATGAGAATGGGAATGATCATGACCAAGCATATATTATGATGTTATTTATTTTCGTGGTGGTTCTGGTTGCCTTTCGTACAAAACCAACTCATACGGTGCCATAGTACACCTTTATAAACAGAAAAAAAAATGATGATGCCTTTAACCGGTATTTTGCATGCCAGCGGCAATACCCTTCATGGTCAAAATGATGGTATCTTCCAGACCAGGTGCATACTCACTCATAGGGTTCAGTTTAACAAGCTCCGCTGTAGCAGGTTTGGTGGATTCCATGTGTTCTTTCGACAGGTGTGGCCTCTCCATAACGTGGTAGTCAGGATCACGAATTCTTTTCAGGGTGTAGGCCTGACAGACATTAAGGGTTGTGATATATGCATCACGAAGACGAAGCCTCTGCTTCAAGTATGGATCACCTTCAAGAAGGTCCTTGTGCCCAGCAACCTAAAAGAAAAGCAGCAAAAAGATTGATTAAACTACTGGGAACAGTGTCAATGGTGGTATCAAGCAAAACTGCTCCTAGGTTTATGTTTCCTGAAACATAATATGCAACTGCTCAAAGGTTATACATAATATGTATGATTTTGTGCTATCAATGGTTCAGCTTTCAAAGAAAAAACATTGGACTGATAACAAGAAGGCTGTATCATAATAAGTTGCTACGTAACAGAAGGCAGATAGGTATAAATTTTCCCGAGGGAGGGACTTGGCAAGGGAGGGGTTCCTTGACTTTACCTGGAGGAGAAGGGACTTGGTTTCTTCATAGTTTGCTCTTATGTGCCCCCCGAAAGGCTGCAATTCTTCTGAAACAAGGAGTTTGTCATACAAAGCAGCAATTCGAGGGTCTCCCTTGGCAAACACCATCTCAACCAAGTCTATCGTAACCCTGAAGAAAGGCCACTGATTGTACATCTCCTGGAGCATATGGAGATTCTTTACATCCTTCTTAATAACATGCTTAAAAGCTGCCCCAAACCCAAGCCACACGGGTAGATGAAACCTGGTTTGAGTCCATGCAAATATCCATGGAATTGCCCGGAGTGATTCAATGCCACCACTTGGCTTCCTTTTTGATGGTCGGCTACCAATGTTCATGCGACCGTACTCCAATTCTGGTGTCGCCTGTAGCATCCCATTTTCGATCATAAGAAAAGATACAAGGAATTTATGATGACATGAGAAGACTTGAAGTAACAATTCAAAGCTCGAAACAATCATGATCCTCTATGGAGAGACTAAAATGGAAAGATATAATTAGTTAGCTCACATCTTCACCGAACAGGAAAAGGTTGAGGATAGTAAAAAGAGGAAAAGGAAGGTGGAAGTGAAGAGAAAGATCCATATTGAAAAACCAACATAAAAGTCCAGAAAAATCAGGAAAAACAAAGTAATGTTATCTAATAGATAGTGGAGTCACTTTCATTCAACCAGAACCCACTTGTCACTTAAGACCAATTGATCCAGCATACTAATGTTATCTATTGATTGTTTTTATTCAATCATGCACCATTTATCACTCCCGACCAAATTATTCAGCATTTTCATTTTCTGCTAGCATACCATGCAATCACAGTAGGACAATTAGTTATTTCTGACTTATTGTGTATTGCAAATGGCAGAAAATACTCACACAGCGGAAGTATTCAACAAAGCGCGGTTCTTGGAAGACAATGGAGCGATATTCCTTTGTGGCAATAATTGCCATCTCATCCAAGAGTGCCCGCCATTCTGGTTTAGGTGAGACTGGCGGGTGCATTCCATGCTCCAGCGTGGCAGCTGTAAAACGCTGGAGTGTTCTGAAGCACAGGTGCTCCTCCCCAAAAGACTGTTCAATAACCTCACCTTGAACTGTCACACGAAGTGATCCATGAATAGTATCAGGTGGTTGAGATAATATAGCAAGATGGGTGGGTCCTCCACCTCTTCCAACTGTCCCCCCTCTACCATGAAACATTGTTAACTTGATCCCAAACTGCTTTGCTACTTTCACAAGCTCTTCTTGTGTTTTATACAACTGCCAAGCAGCAGAAAGACGCCCAGCATCCTTTCCCGAATCTGAGTATCCAATCATGACTTCCTGCTTCCCATTTATCCTGCTCCTGTACCAATCTATTGAGAAGAGACGAGCCACAGCAGCAGGGGCAGCTTCAAGATCAGCAAGTTTTTCAAACAATGGAACCACTCTCAATGGCTGCTTCACATGACACTCACGCTGTAAAAGCTCAACAGCAAGCACATCAGATGGGGCCGTAGCCATTGAGATTATGTAGGCACCAAAGTTGTCCGGAGGAAGTTCAGCAATGACGTGAAATGTGTCCAATACATCCCTAACTTCCTCAGTTTTAGGAAGATCAGGACCAAAAACGGGCCGCTTGCCGCTGAGCTCAGATAAGAGCCATTCCTGCCTCCTCTTCTCAGACCACTCCTTATAGGAACCAATTCCCAAGTAATTAGTGATAGCATCAAGAACATCAGTGTGCCTGTCAGACTCCTGCCGAATGTCTAGTCTTACAAGAGAAAGACCGAAGGTAGAAACTTGCCGCATGAAATCAAGAAGGCTACCATCAGCGATTGGTCTATCACCACACGCACACAGGGATCTGTAACAAAGTTCAAGAGGCTCTAGGAACTACAGGCAGAACAAATTTCAGTCAGTGAAAAAAGCTTCAAGGTCTACGATCATGTCAAAATCTAGCTCTTGTGGAGCACACAATTATACAACAGCAGAGTATCAACACTACTGTGGAAAAAGGAACAGGAGGCTGCAGAAAGAAAATCAACTGCAAAAAAATTAGGCAAATGTTCTTGAGATGCAGTCGTCCACATAAGTTCATAAGGAAAAGTTATAATTTTTTGCTG
Organism: Erythroxylum squamatum; assembly: GCA_025629845.1. Lineage (NCBI taxonomy): Eukaryota > Viridiplantae > Streptophyta > Magnoliopsida > Malpighiales > Erythroxylaceae > Erythroxylum > Erythroxylum squamatum. Next base: position 2,573,939 of record JAOTBA010000007.1, on the reverse strand, counting down.
TTGCAGCAAACTAACACAAAATGGTTTTTCCAATATTACACGCACATCATATTTGTAACTACTCAAACAGCACTAATATCATAAAAAATAAACTGGTTATATCTATAAATCATTGACCTGAAGATGATAAATTAAGCAAGAAGAGAGACCTGATCAACATTAGTGAAGGTCAATTCCTCAGGAATATCAGAAATCCCATTGGATAATAAATGACGGGAGCGTTCACGTGTATTGTAAAGCTTGTCCCTTATATCACCAAGAATAACACGATAGGGCTCATTAGGAGGAATCTGCTTCCAGAATTCTGATGTAAATGCATGTAACGTTTAATGTTAGTCAATTAAGGACCAGAAGTTCAAAATAGTTAAAGCTTCAACAAGGCATCAAGAATTCCATAAAGCTTAGCACTTTGACACAATAAAAAATCCCTCATGATGTGATTAGTTAAGTATCAAGAGATGGAATGAAATTTTCAGAAGCAAGGATAAAGTATAGGAAGCAACAAAAGGTAATATATATATTTTTTAGTTAATGTTTCAAGACACTTTCAAATTCTTCAAAAGCATAGAAATGAACACTTAAGTACCTATGTAGTGTTTTGCATCTCTCCTTGAAGACTTGTGAAGCTCATCAGCACGGACACGAAGTTCTTCATTGCAGCGCCACATGGACAACTGTAAACAGTTCCATGAAAAATTAATTAAATGAAGAAACCATAAAGAGTGACATATTTATAATCCAGAATCTAGTACGAAAATCTTTCTTTTACCTCAAACATAAGATCCTCAATTTGGGAGAAATACAAGTTAGCTGCCATCATCCTAGCCAGTAAGCATACATCCCTTGTAACTTCAGGTGTTACTCGTGGGTTTCCTGTAACCGGCATCAGAAGTATAAAATTGTCCATTGTATACAACTTACATATGCATGTAAAAATGGAAACATTCTCAGATAAAGAGGTGCCCAGTCACATATAAGCACACAGATTGGAAAATCAAAGGACTTGGCATTCAAGACTTTCCAAGCCATTATGGCGATGCAGGAAATTCAACTTCCAGTCCACTAACAATAGTTATAATACTTTTACTTCTGTTTAGTACAGATTTATGTTTCATGACAATAATCCAGAAAATCTCAAGTCAATCTTCAAGAATATTTATCGTCTTCAGTCTTCAAATTAATCCATATTCAAGCAAGCAAGAAAGGAAGAATCTTCACAGTTATTCCAAAGTTTGAATTTAAATAATAATGATTCCAACGGCTCTGTTAAACTGTCCATTTGCACTATTGAACTTTCTCTCGGTGGCATTCAAGGTTTCCGAGTGAGGCCGTGGATCTGTAAAGAATGGCCACCATAACACGTACTACCCCAAAAATCATTCCACTTGTTTGAACCATCTCAAAAGAGTTTATTGCAACATTCTTGTAGCAATTTCAAATACCAGTGATAATAGAGTAAATGAGTTTCGTAAACAAGCATCAAATACAAGAAAGAAACTCACCATCACGATCCCCACCCATCCAAGAGGAGAACTGAATCAGAGGGGCATTATAAGGAACACGCTCATTTATTCCTAGATTCTTTAAAGCTGTGTCAACACGACGTAAAAACTTGGGAACACCCTTCCAGATTGTCTCATGGAAGTAGCTCATTCCTGCTCTCATCTCATCTTGGGGAGTTGGAGGGGTCCTTCTGATCTCATCTGTGCGGAATGCAGCTTGGATCTACATTAGAAGAAAGTGGCTCATATTCATAACAATTATCTTAAGATAATAAATGCAGATTATAATAAAAACTATTACAAAACAAAATTCCAGGGGATGTATGATATTTGATATTTAATGGCAGAATATGAACTTACATGCATTAAACACTGGAGCTCAAAATTTAAAAGAGATAACTTATTTGCATCTTATGCTGAAATAGTCTGGTGATCAATGCGAAACATGGCTACCAAAAAACCATTGATGTAAAAAATGAAGAGCATTCATCATATGAACTTGTGGCAAATAAGCAAAATGTGTTTGCCTAGTTTAGAGCTTTAGAATATATTTGACCCAGCCATTTCTTTTTAACATTAATGGAGGAACAGATATACACTGTATTCTAGAAACCATAGAAGCCCATTAAATTCTCAGAAAGCAGGAATGAATCCAAGTGTCAAGTAGATTGCTAAATTCATGCAATCTGAAAGGTCCATCTTTTCTGCTCTTTACCTATGATAGTACAACATAAAAGTGTGTGTGCTTGTATATAATGCTGTAAGTTGGGAATATAAAACTTAAGAAAGCCAAGAAGAGAGGACTTTCACAATAGAAGGATGGAACTAAGCAGTTTTGAATTCAATAGCATACAATAACTTATACATCACTAATGCAATTCATTTTTTACTAAAAGCAAGAATTAAAAGAAAACTATGTTCAACCTGGAATGCCTGAGCAAGTTATTGTCTTTCAATAACAATTAACTGTGCACAAATCACATTAAAACCATTGTTTCAAATTGATCTTAACAGATTATCTAAAGTAATGACTAACATGACTCGAGGTAAATCAGATTTAATCAGCAAACAGCTAACACCCTCTTTCATACAGTGCATCCAACCTTGAATGCTTGACCATGTTAATGTCTTTCAATAACAATTAACTGTGCATAAAACAGATCACACTAAAACAATTGTTTCAAATTTATCTTAATAGATTATCTAAAGCAATGACGGGCGCAACATAAGGTAAAACTCAGATTTACTCGGCATATCATTGGCATGTTATTACCTCTCTTTGTAAAGCCTCATCAAGTTCTTGTTTATCATCTGGAGTAATGTCCTTGGCATATAACTGAGTCAAACAGTTCCGGATCCTGAAAATTATGAAAACAAACACAATCTTGACAAGTGTATAAGGAATGAAATCTCTGTTTTCTTTCAGATGATGATCAATGATGGACACAAGCAACCCCACCAAGTTACCAATTTACATCACTGTGACTTACCCTAAGAGGTTGCTTGAAACATGAGTTTTCCAAAATTAATCCAGTAACATGCTATTCAAACATTTGGGCAAGTGAAGTACAAACCTTCCATGCTTTTGAAGCAAAGACCTTCGGACAGATTGAGTAGGATGTGCAGTAAAGACCAGATCCACGGTCTGGTTCTTTAGAGCATCAAAGACTTCTTCTGGGGACTTGTTTAGCTGCGCCACCAGTCTCTTGAGGGTCTCTTCGATGTCTGATTCAGTTGTGGCTGAGTTCTCATCTGCAAAATCTCCCTTCTTTAACTTGATCCTCCGCCTGTAAGCAATCTGAACTTCCTCCGCCAAATTGGCCAAGTTAAGCATGTTGGAAAAAGATTTTGTGATAACAATTGAATCCCCAGGATCCAAACTTGTTATCATGTTTCCAAGTTCCTCCAACTTTTGAGGATCATTCTTCCTCTCATACTCAGCCGCGAGCTCATAGCAGTCTTGAACCTGATTCGGTTCCGAAATTAATAAAGCTATTAAGTTTTGATGATTATCAAATTTCCAACAATTCGACTGAAGTACTGCATCCTATATGAGAACTTATACTACCCACTCGACCAAGTTTACAGAAGTTACTAAAGATAGCCATTAGAGAAAGCAATATAACCAGACTCAAAATCATACTCAGCCAAGACCAAATTTTGTTACTTCTAGGCACCTAAAGATCGCTAATTGAAAAGAGTATCTAACATACTTGCCACATTAACAAACAATGGAAAAAGTTTGATTACAGGTTCACTTGAATATGGAATTGTGGATCAATTTGTCAACGAATAATCAGCTTGATCAGAGTATGAAAACTAAAACCATAAATAAAAACAAGCTAACAAATAACCTCAGATAAATCATGCAGAACGAGAAAAGAAAAGGAGAAATTAAAGCATACAGTTTCTCTGATATCTTCGCCGTGTAAATCCTGCAATATATCAAGGAAACGATCCAATAACAGAGCGTCATACTCCACCAGCTTATCATCCTCAGAAACCTTCCTGGGTGCCAAGAGCCTTAATTGTGCATCAATGGAAGTCATCTTCTCCAAATCCTTGGAAGCCATCTTGAGCTAATAAATACTCTGTGTCTTTTTCTTGCTCTGTTTTCAATTAAAGCATAAACATGAATCACACAAAAGAGAACTACAACTTAAAGCAAAATAAATGAAGGATGAAAAGGCATTAAATGCAATGAATTGACGGACTTGTGGAATAAGAGTACAGGTGCAATGCCGTTAAAGGGAGGAAAGTAACAGAACAGACAGTGGGATAATAGTGAGTGAAGTGAATCTCGTGATGCCCACAAAAGAAAAGGAGAAGAAGATAATGGAAAACTGCAGACAGTATCAAAAAGAAGAAGCTTTCACAAGAAAAAAGGGTACAGAGGAAAAAGAAAAGCTCGGAAGAAACTTTAAAAGAGAGACGCAGAGGAAAATAACACCTTGGTTGTGTCAGTTTGAGACACCACCGCACAACACAAAACAATACAACTCACTTGGGAAGTCTGGACGGCTCTGTTTCTACTTTTGGGTCTGTTCTGTTTCTGTAGCGTAGTTGTGGATCCATTTATAGAAATTGACGGAGTGTTTTCTTGTATTGTATTATCAGTTTACTATGTTATAATCTGATTAGAACCGGGAAAGGTGGGCGTGCGATGGAATATTCCTTTCTAAAGAAAATTCAGATTCTCCAAATTTGATGACATCGAATCTTCATCGGTGCCAAATCTTGTCATGCACCACAATTTGTATAAATGAGATCATTCTTACCAAAAACTGCGCATGCCCTTTATATTATAATCTTGGGTGCTGAAGATTTCAATATATTATTATGCGCAGCAATTCGACAAGATGTTGGCCGTCCTATCCTATAGCTGGAGATCGGCGAAAATCTTGTGGAAAAGCAATGCTTAATACATTTGATTTGATCAATGAGATAAAGGTTAAATAATGGTCACCAAAAGAGACACCAATTTGTCATCTTATCAATTGGGAGAAATGGGATTAACTTATGTAAGAATGGTACCAGTGACACCTTATAAGGCTGATACTGGGATAGCAATGCCGTCGGCCCATAGGTCAGTCCCATCAATTATTTTAAAATAATTTTTAAAAATTAAAAATGTAAACTATTTTTTTTAAATTGAGTTCAAGCTTATCTAAAGTCCAATTCTTCTAAAAAACGATGTCATTTTTCTTAGAGTAATTGAGTCTCAAGTTGGTCTGAGTCTAGACAAACCCATTGAAAACACCTAAATTTGGCCTATAGGTTACGCATTGTCATCCTTAAGCAGGTAGCCCACAAAACATTATAAGGACTATGATATGAAGACTCTTCGTTAAGATAGAAACAAAAATATTCAATCATCACAAAAATTCAAAATATTAAAGTAATCTAATCATTAAAAAAATCATCTAAATTAATGGAAAGATTGATAAAGATATAGTCCATTGTATCAGATCATAATGACTCAAATAGAAAGGTGCATCAGAAGTTTTATATGACTAGAAGGTACTACTCAAGCTCAAAGGTAGATTCTATCACTTAGTAATTAGGCTAACCATGATCAAATAAATACATAGGAATAAGCTTATTGTGATAAGGATGTTCCGGTAAATGTACAAGTTTACCGGGAGAGATAAAGTCAATAATTTAATGGAAAAAGATAAATTAAAGGTGATTAGTATTAACGAAAAATTGAGAGAGATAAAGCATAGGTGATTCAGAAATATTAAAAAGCAGACTCCTTGACGCTCTAGCGAGAAGATACTAGAAAATAATACTTAGAGATTGTAAGAGAGAAGAGAAATGCTTAAGAAGAATTAGAGAGAAGTGATAAAAAATAATATTTAATTATTTTATCTTTTATTGTTAATCTTTTAACATGTTCTATAAGAAAGTTATTTTCTCTGCATTACTTATTTGTATTTTTTTTCTTTTTTTCATATTTATACATATTTATTTATAATTTTGTAGTATATATCTTCATATTGCATCACATCTAGGGTTGTTAGAAATAGTCTCTCTAATAAGTAGGGGTAAGATTACGTATTACCGTATATTCTTAGATCTCACATTTTGGCGGGACTCCTAATGAGCGTTGTTTAACTTTTGACCTAAAAAAATCATGTAAATAATTTCAGTTTAAGTTTCTCACTCAATCATATCAAAAGCAATGAAGAGGTTTCAAATCAACACCGTTAGTTTAAGAGAGGATAAAGAGGTTTCAAATCAACACCCTTAGTTTAACAGAGAATAAATATAATGCTTCATAAAAAGAATTAAATAAATTCTTACTGCTATCTTTGCACCCTAATGTTATTAAAATAATGTGATACCAAAAATGTGGGTAGAGGCTCATTTATAGAGAGTGTAAATTGTAGCATTACGTATACAAAGTAAAAATACGAGCTTATTTAGATTTTTTTTTGCAAAATGCAAATACCACTTTTGGCTAATATTTAAATAAATTAGTTTTTAAATAACATACTACAAGTTGATGGCCTAATTACTAACAAGTGATAGAAACCTAATTCTATTTTTTTAAAAATAATAAAATTATAATAATTGAAGAATGACTTTTTCACCCCTCTTATCTTTTTATTAAGTTCTATATACTTAGGAAATATTGGATACATAATGATTTTAAGTTAAGAGTGATACTTATAACACAATAATGGGTATTATAAAGTTTTAAAAGTACTTTTTTGAAGTTTGGAACGTTTTTGTAGTCAAAATTTGGGATTTTTTCAAATTGTTTTTAATAGTTTACTTAAATACATACTGAAAATAATCTCTTTACTAGTTAGGGATAAGACTACGTATTACTCAACCTTTTCAATTCCTATATGTTAGCGAAATTTCTACTCTGTGGTTATTGTTGTTATAATTTACTTAAATAGATAATTCATTTTAGTGTTAATACTTAATAGATTATTGATTTTAGTTTTAACAGTTTGGTTATATTAAAACGAGTAAGAAATAATGTATACTTTATTTGATATATGAGAATCTTGTTTTTTACACATTAATAAGTGTAAATGATTGAAAATTCTATCAAATTACAATTAAAAATACAAATTAAATTATTTATACTTATGTTAATATTTTCAAAATATTTAATTTTTAATTATAAATTTAAAAGATGATGAATATATTAACTTTATGTATATACCTAATTTTATTGTGGTTAGCTTGGCCTTTTGACACAATAATGTGAATATCTTCTTTTTCGTATAGATTAGAAAATTATCTTCTTGGATCATTTTTAATTATATTTCATATATATAGAAGTAAATAATACTCAAAACATTCTAAAATAGATACTGATAGCATTATGTTCACGTAACATGATAGTTCTTGTAATTTCCTTTTTAGATATTTTTAGGATAAAGACGCACATTGCTTCTTGTTTTTCTGCAGAAAAGGAGAACCTTACATCTTCAGTGAAAGGTATGGCGGAAGGTAACTGTACTGTCCTTGCGGAAATTGAAAAGGCATTTTATCATTCTGGTTTTTTGTTTGGAATGCCAATTGTCGTAGTCTAACTTCTTCGCTTCTGAAAGGTCAAAACCAAGTGTGAGATGGAGATCACTTTGTTTCTTTCTTGTTAAGGATTAAAAATACCAAAGGGATCTTTTTTTTTAAATATACGAAAAAGTGTACATATTTCAATTGGACTTTAGACTTAGTGGAAAATAATATTTTTTATAACCTTTAAATATGTAAACTTTGATATATGTTTTTTTTTTCTAGATTTTAGAATGTAATATTTTTTATTAAAGTAAACAATCGTATAATCAAGATACAGAAGAAGAGAGAGAGAGAGAAAGGAATCATAAAACTCAAATAAAGCCTTTATTTTATGCATTTTGGATCTGAAGGTATTAATGATGACTCCATTGAGTTGATTCTTGAAGGACCTGATAATACAAATAATGTAGAGCCTATATGGCAGTCTGGTTACAAAAGTGATCGGAAAGATTTCAAACTACAAATTACTAATTCTAGGAGGAGATTTGCGAGAAAGAAGGGTAAAAACCTAAATAAAGGGAGTTTTTCCCTCAACGATAGTCCTAGTTTGAAACACTAGAGCGCTTAATGACTCTCTAAAAAGGTCAATGATGAAGGAATTAGTGAAAAAAAAGCAACATTGGTTAGTTGGTCTACTTGAAAACAAAGTTAAAGAACTTCTTCAACCCAAGGACTTCATATTTTTTACGTGCAAATTGGAAGTTTTACGCTAACCATCTTTCCCATTATAATGGGAGAATTATTTGTTTTTACAACTATAATAATATAGAAGTTCATAAAATTGAGGAAAGCGATCAACTCTTGCATTTGAAGTGTCATTTAGAGGGGCATCGTGCAACTTTCGATATCACACTTATATATTCTTCTAACTTTGGATTTCAGAAATATGGTTAGATCTATGTACACTTCAGACTATTATTCAGCATGTATGGCTTGTTAGTAATGGACCTCTCTTCATCAGGTAGGTTCTTCACTTGGTTGAATAAGCAGATGGGAGGTATGTTCATTAGGAAAAAGCTTGACAGAACACTGATGAATCCTATTTAGGCAGCCCATTTTCCTCTCTCCCAAGTTCATTTTGGTGACACTATTTTTTCTGATTATTCTTACATGCTAATTCAAGGAATAACTCAGCTCAAAAAGATTGGAGCCCCCTTTTGATACTTCAATGGCATCTCTCAAAAGGAGGGATTTATGAATATTATCTCTAATTGTTGGAACCAGGATATAAAAGGGTTCAAAGCATATCAGCTTATGCAGAAATTGAAAAAGGTTATAGCACTCAAGCTCTTCATTCGGTATAATTCTCATAACCTTTCATATCTCAAGCAAAGACTCAAGATAGCTAAGGAAAACTGTTGTAATGATCCTTATGATCTCAACTTATGAACTGTGGAGGTAAACACCTTAAAGGAATATCAGCATGTCTGACAACGCGTGTCGAGTGCACTGCAAAATTTACCTGACTCTACACACTAAAATTTGTAGTTGTGGTAAGTCGGGATCGAATC
>JAOTBA010000007.1:2553737-2564784 GCA_025629845.1 Erythroxylum squamatum | reverse complement strand
ACAAATATTAAAAGTAACAATTACGGATTACAGTTAATATTTTAGCAATAGGTTCGAAATAAAACGATCAAAATAATCTATCAAGATCATTAATTCCAAAACCATTAAAATCAATACCAACAACACAACAATCCGAAAATAAATCATAACTTTAAAATGACAAAATTAGCTTAACCGTGACTTGACGTTGATATCCCCGTTGAACCGGTGTCGGGAAGTTAGCCTATCATCTCCATTTTTATGCTCCAAAGATGAGTCATATGTATTTTACAATAATCATGCTCACCGTGGGACAACTAAAATGAAGGATTAATTAATCTCTGGCAGCTCCATGTCTACTGCACTCTATGCTTTGTTTCTGTGTCTCTGGTACTGTTTTCATCGACTGGTAGCTTTTCTTTTTTTTCGTGTCCTGCGTGCCGACCCTCTCCACCTTTGGCTCCCCCTTTTCTGCTACTTTTTATGTTCCATGCTCCTCCCATGTTTTCCAACGTTCTCCCCCGCTTGTGCGTGCGTCCTTCGTCAATCATCCTTTGTCTTATGCCTCCACCGCAAAAGATTGCTATCTTAGGTCTGCGCCTCCCAGCTCTCTACGCCGCACTACTCTGCTTGTCTTGATTTGCTCCTCCTATTCACGCCCAGCTTTCTCCTTTAAACAGCCAACTTGATTTGTCTTCTATTTTATTGAGCTGCCGCACTATGTCCTGCACGTGTTGCTCTCGTTGTCAGCCTAGCCTTTCAATTCAAATCGCCACCTGTTGACCTTGCTCTTGAGACTTGATTTCTCTAATCCACGCCTGCTGATCCACACCTGCTGTGAATGGATGTCCTCACATGTAGCTCCTAAAATGCACAGCTCACTTATTGCTTTTTGCTGCTGGTCCCACGCTCATTTAATTGATTTATTTGTGTGATGGTGTTCTTTTCAACTTGTAGCTAATTCACGCTGAACTCTCCTCTGTACTATTCCCCGCTATTCATCGATTTGACCAATTATTTTCGCCATTTAATGTCCAACCTACTGTAGCTGCCTCTCCATTTGCGTGTGTGCTGCTTCTCCACTCACGCTGTCTCCTTTCCAGCTAATTGAGAATGTCTCCTGTGCGTTCGCTTGGACTTTTCCATTCTACTTCCTCCATTACGCTACAGCCCTCAACAATAGTCTTTAATTCATTTTGTTGTTGCTTGCGTTAACGTGTCCAGCTTCCAATGCTTGCGTGATTTAATATTTTTTTTCTTCTCTTATGCGTAACATGCGTTTTCTCTACTGGGCAGTGATTTTGTCAAATTAAATCCTCATGTTGTTGATGCCTCGTCGTTCCTCTTGGTCACGCCTTCTAAAAAAACGATCTGCTGTGACAAATTTATTTCCACTTGTGCGCTGGCCCTCCTTGTGATTTATTATCTTATTGCTGCTCATTGCTGCATTGGAACGCCAGTAATTAATACCAACGCATGTTGCACCTTTAATGCTCATTTGATTAGACAATTAAAATATATCTTGCTCCTACTTCTCTCCAACCTATAGTCAACACAAATTGAAGTCAAATTAAGTAATTTATCATGAAAATAGGATTGAAATCACATATAAATGTATCGGAAAATATAAGAAAATTCAATCCTATCAATGCCCTCAATCTACATAACTCCATTCTCAAGCAAAAAGGTTACATCAATTGGTTGAGAGATGTTTATACCAACTATAAATTCTTTCACTTTTTCATACTTTCCAGAAGAAAAAGAAACAAAATTTTGCAACTCAGTGATGATGAAGGCAGCGAATATTCAGATCATGACTCCCTTTTGGATTTGGCAAAAAAATCTTCACTCATCTGATGGGGCATGATAACACTGAAGAACCTTCTTGCAATATGAAGAACCTCCTAGCCAGCTCTATTGATCAAGATATAAAAGCATCCTTAGGTTCCCCTTTCATTGAGTAGGAGATTAAAAAGGTGATTTTTAGTTTGCATCCTACCAAAGCCCCAGGCCCTGGTGATTTCTCTACTAGCTTTTTCCAACATACATGGTAGATCATGGGGACTTTGTTCTTTGAGGCTATATTGGAATATTTCTCTTCATCTAAGTTTCTTAAAGAGGTAAACGACACATATATCTATCTAATCCCTAAAAAGAAACAACCATTGTATATGTCAGACTTCAAATCGATCTCATGTTGCAACACTCTTTATAAAGTTGTTACTGAGCTACTTGTTGACAATCTAAAAAAAGTACTTAAGGAAGTTATAAATATCTTGTAAGGTTCATTCATCCCGAAGAGGGATATTGGTTATAACATATTACTAATTTAAGAGCTGATCAAAGAGTATGAGTCGGATAAAAGAATCAACAATTGCTTACTGAAAATAGATTTCTTTAAAGCCTTTGACACTCTCAGCTGGAGATTCATAAAAGTCTATTTAGAAGCTATGGAATTTCTTGATGTTTTTTGTGATGTGGATTATGTCATGCATCATTACTGCCTCCCTCAGTATTTTAATCAATGGTTTACCCTCCATATCGTTTCGAAATATAAGAGGAATAAGACAGGGGGACCCCCTATCCCCTTACCTCGTCACAATAGCTATAGAAGGCCCATCCAGATTATTAAACAAGCTTATTGCTTCAAATGACAGCTTCAAATTCCATTATAGATGTGCAGAAAACAAGCTCACTCATCTCTTATTTACAGATGATCTGGTTCTTCTGTATGGAGCTGAACCTATCTCGATTAACTTACTACTACAGACTTTGGAACTCTTCTACAAAATGGTTTGGTTTAAGGATTAATTTTGAGAAGAGTAACCTTTACTTGTCTTTGGATGTCAGAAACAAAGAAGAAATCAGTAAAATGATTGGTATGTGTTTACATCCCCCTTCTTTCAAATACTTAAGAGTCCCCATTACTTCTTCTAAACCCAAATTTTCTGACTGCATCCCTCTACTTGAAAAGCTTAAAAGCAAGATTAATGTATGGCAAAACCAACATCTAACCTATGTTGCTAGGTTGACGTTAATCATATCTATTCTAAATAGCATGCACTTACACTGGTCTGCTCATATTATTTGGCCTAAATAGTCTCTATTATGCAGAAGGTGTTGTTTTGTCAAAGATTATGGAGAGTTTTTACAGATAGGGGGCTTTATGGATAAAAATGGATGCATGAAGTTCACATAAGAAGTGCTAGTTTCTGGAAACTTTCACTCTCCACACAATTCTCTTGAATGTTCAATTACTTATTGCATCTCAGAAGCTTTATGTACCCTTTCATTGAACACAAGATAGGGAATAGGGAAAACACCATGCTTTGGTATGATAATTGGACAAATGCTACTCTACTTAGTTATAGAACTGAACTTTGTCAGTTGAGAAACAGACTACTTGTCAACTTTAAAGCCTCAGATATCATTCTTAATGGTGAATGTAACGACAACTTTAGAGGCTTTCATGCTTTAGTAGAATATCTTCATGTCCTCAGAGATACAAGTAATGCAGATATCATCATTTGGACCCCAAAATTTTGGGGTATCTTCACAAATGCTTCCTGTAATCACTTTTCATCAGTGTCTCTTCTAATATAGCTTGGCATAACATGCTTTGGAAAAACTCTCTTAACCTGAAAAGTTTCCATAATCATGTGGCCTGTGATTAAAAACAAACTACAGATGAAAAACATATGGTATGGACAACATGACTCAATATGTGAACTGTGTAGAGTGCTTGAGGAAGATAGGAATCATCTATTCTTTAATTGCAACTATTCTGAAGTGGTATGGGGTTGAATCCAAAACATGCTAGGTATGACAATTCAAACACTAGATTAGGATCCAACTTTTGATAGGATAATCTCTCAAACTAGACTGGGACAACCGAATGCTATTCTAATCAATATAGCTTTTGTAACCACCATTTATTCTCTATGGAAAGAAAGGATCAACATGCTGTACAAAGGCACTGAAGAAGATAAATATCAAGTTGCAGATCGAAGCTTAAATAGGATAAGAGCTGTGATTATTGCCAAATGAATGGAACATCTCCCCACCTTGGATATCATAAGCAAATGGCATCTTGAACTAATCTTCTAATTCCTACATGGTCTCATCCTATTATCTTCTTTCTTAAATTTTTGTAACTCATATTAGAAGCTAGGCAAAAGTCTTCAAATTGAATTCATTGTAATTTTGTAATAGTTTCCCCTATTGTTAATAAAAATTTCTTTAAATTTTCAAAAAAAAATCTTTTTTAAATGATTAATAGGGTTTTAGTATTTTAAATAATTAAACCATTATCTAGTAATCTGTCATTTAATGAAATTATCTAGTAATCTATCATTTAATGAAATTATCTAGTAATCTATCACTTGGCCCTCTTTAATATAACCATAGTTTGATAATATAACATGATATGCATATAATGAAAGATAAATTCTTTTTAGTCACAAAATTAATCACAATTAAACAAAAATTAGCAAGGATTATAGTGGTTGTACATTCTTTAATGTGATATACTCTTTTATATGTGTCACAAAATTGGTTCAAAACTTAATATGGTTTATATTGAGACATATCATAATGGTTCAACATTAATGTCTTTTCAAAAGAAAAATCTTGTTAAAATTCACATAATCATTCATGTATATATACTAACAATAAATAATATGACACTTAAATTTAAAATAAATAAATAGATGAGTTTAGAGTACCAAATATATAATATACATAAATAATAATATTTTGTTCAATCTTGGTAACTAGTTATGCTTATTTTTTTTAACATGTTCATTAAATGACATTGACGATGATCCTTTTATTACCAGAAACAATCAGAAGAATGGTGCTAAGATATTTGACTAACATTTTTTATTTTCTATCTTCTTTTTTTTCTGAAAAAATATTATGTTTAATATATTTAACACCTTTTGAAAACTTACATTTTTCAAAAAGAAGGCTGTTGCAACATTTTTATGACAAATCTTCAGCAGCTTGGCAATATTGTCAACAATTCTAAGTCTCAAGATAAAGTTTCATAGCCATAAACAATGAACAATAGCCTCAAAACATACCAAAAATTCAACTTTCATAATATATGCAATAATAAGATACTACTTTGCACTCTTTCATGAATTTTTTTCCTCTAGCTAAAAGAAATAGATAGCTAAATATGGACTTTCTCATATCATCACATCCGACATAGTTTGAATTTGAGAATTTAATCACCTTAAGATGATCAAACCTCCTATAAGTGAGAATGTGATCTTTTGTTCCTTGAAAGTATCTTAATACTTATTTTTTGCGACTTTCTAGTTCCAATCTATGATTTCCTCGATATCTGCCTATCATTCCAATAGTAAACTAATGTGTATCCAGTTTAGGTCTGAATATACATTAAACTCCTAACAATAGATGCATAAGGAATCTTTTCCATTCCTATATGTTCCAAATGATTCTTAGGCATTGCTTAAGATTAAATTTATCTTCATTATGCCTTAGAACAAAACTTGGAGAGCATGTTTCCATTTTAAACCTCTCTAAAATTTTATCAATATATGATTTTCGAGACAACATAACATTTTTTATGATCTATCATAAAATATTTCAATATCTATCATATGAAACACCTCACTCATATCTTTCATTTTAAAGTTTTTAAAGAGAAACATCTTATTCTTGTATAATAAAGATCATTGTTAGCAATCAAGATATCTTTAACAAATAAGACTAGAAATATAAATTGCCTCCTATTGACCTTCAAATATATACATTGATTAACAATTTATTTAAATCCAAAAGAAGTAATGATATCAGTAAACTTAAGAAGCCATTACCAGAAGGCTTGCTTAAGTCTATATATTGACTTTTTAAGTTTACACATCATATTTTTCTTTACTTTAACTAGAATGCCCTCAATTTGATCCATATAGATTTGTTTCCTCTAAGTTCCAATTTAAAAAGTTCTTTTCACATCTACTTTATGGAGTTATAAATTACAATATGCTGCAATCACCATGATAATTCTAAATAAATCATTTCTCTGAATGGAAGAAAATGTCTCATTATAATCAACCCTATGTTTTTGAATCAATCATGAGGCATCAAGAAACAGAGGCTCACATACAAAATTTGGTGACTCGGATGGACCAATTGGTGGACATAATATCCTATGAGATGTAACAGAGTTTGCCTAGTTTAATTAAAACTCATGATATCGACCGAGAGCCAATCACCCTTAAAAGTGAAAAAGAGCTCCCAGAAAAAGAAGAAGAAGAAGAGGAAACACGTTTTAGGGATACATTAATGGAATTCCTTACTAAAATGAAAGCTAGCCAACATAAATTCAAGAGTAAGGAAAAGGCAAGGGTTGGCTTCATAGTGGAGTGACATTCCAAAAAGAGCTTCTGGAAGAGGAAGTTTCCATCCAAGAAGAGGAAGTAAAGAGGTGGCAGAAGGTAATCAAAGAAGATGAGCCAGAAACCACTGTCCAGGAAGAAAAGAATAATGGACAAAGTTGGTTAAGGAAGAACTGGCGAAGGAACCATATAAGGAAACTATTGATGAGTCATTAATAGTCACCTTGAGTACGGAAGGTTCCTGCTTCCTTAAAGATAAAATGTTCAAGTTAGTTGATGATTTAGGGAATTTCATTATCCCTCATTTTATTAATAGTTTTCATTGAAAAGGGCATTATTGCAACTAATTGATTTTACTAATTTAATACATTAGGTCCTTTTGATCATCCTACAACATATGGCTTGTTTACAGGTTATAAAACAGCTTTGTGGAGAAAATGGTGGAAGCAAGCCGTTGATTATTAATCCAGGATAAAATTAAGCATAAAGGGTACGTTAAGCAAATGATGTTAAACAAGTACTACATGGGAGATAACCCATGATTTAGGATATGCTTCAAATTTATTTCATTTTAATTCTATTTTGTATACTAGCATAGGATTTTATTTCATTTGTTTTTTTTATCCTTTTCTTTTATATTTTGCAAAGATGTTAGTCTCATATTGGATGGATCCAAATCAAAAAGTCATCATATTCAGGAAAGTACCAACTTAACCCTCTCACTTATTCTACATGTTTATATTATGCACATTGAGGTCAATGTACGACTTTAGGTGTAGGGAAGGGGTTAATGATTGTAATGATTTCTTTAAGCTTATTATAATACTGATTATAAATTTTATTAACTGATATTTTACATTGGTTGAATCTGTCCATTAATGCTATATTTTCTAGTTGAATATTTATTTGCATTGGTGTGGATAAGGATGATGGTTAAAATAAAATGAGTTTTCTAAGTCATATTTTTTATAATCATTGAAATATTGAAGTTGATGAAATTGCATATTATCTACACACATATATATCTATTTTTCGTGAGCATTTGAGCCTAATAGCAAATTCTTAAAATTTTTTAAAGCTCTTATTATTCTTTCACATGTATAATATCATGTATAGTAGGATAATTCTAGAACTTGCTTTCGTTATGCATATTGGGACCATATTTGCTAAATTAGAAGCATTAATATGCTAAAGGAATTTATATTTACCAACTTGATTTAACCTATTTCTTTGGAAATTACCATACCCAAAAATCTACCTTTAGGAACAACCAAGTTGAGCCTTAGCCTTTTTCATTGTTTAAACCCAAATTATAAACCTTTATCATATTTTTCTTTGAAGGCCTATTTATCATTTTCAACCTTGAAGGTTATTTACATTATTTACTTATTGAGACTTGAAATTTGTGAAAGGTCGAATATTTGTTAAATTGTGGTACTGAATGATCAAATTGTTTAAAAAAATGAACGTATAAAAGAAAAGAAGAAAAGTATATCGTACTAATAGATTTGTGATGAAAGGACCTATGTGCTTAGTAAATAAGTCTTATAATGTTTCATTGAGTAAATTTGCTTCACTTAAACCCCTTTTATTATCCCAATTATACCATACCTAAACCCCATTATAGCGTACACAAAGACCTCTTAATTTTTGTTTCTAGTTTGCACGTAAGTGGTAGAGATGTAATTTTACTGTAAGCATACGGTAAGGATTCTACTATACATAAATTGAGAGTTTTGATACTTTTCACCCTAAATACTTAAGCACATGGAGTGAAATCTTGGTGAGGGTGTAAAGATATATGTCTTTGATTTCAATGCAATTATTGGTGTGATTATTATTAATAATACTTAGGAAGCTAATTTTAGGACAACTTGAATCTAATTATATGTTAATTTGATTAAGTAGGATATGATAATGTATAGTATAAATGGATAGGTTGAAATTGATGATGGATTGATGTTATAAGATTGATAATTTTGATTATGGTTTGGTTGAGGACAAGCAAAAGCTTAAGTGTGGGGATATTTGATAGATGGATAATTAAGTATATTTTTACCTCATATTTTATGTTTTTTTGCTTGATATTTGAAACTTAATTAATTTCAAGTGTGTGTACAAATTATAATTGCCTTTATGGAATTAAAGGAGAAGAATTTGGATGCAAACACAACATAAAACAAAGATTTGTCATAAAGAAGGGATGCACGGTCGTGCATCTGCTCGTACACTTCTCCCAAGCTGTGCACTTTTGCGATATTCAAAGAATTTTGTTATTCATAGTCTAATGCATGGATGTGCAAGAGATCGTGCATCGGTCAAATCCCTATAATTTCATATAGAATACGCTTTTCGGAAGTAATTGAGACGAGGAGGCAGCAAGAAGCATTTTGAACTTTTCAAAAACAATTCCAAGTGCGATTGTGAGCTAGAGGAGTGGGAAATGTGAAGGTTTTATTGACGGATCTATGGGAATATAAGATTAGACATCTACATCGCTAGAATACTCAATAGAAGACAATTAGGGAGATTTAGAATTATAATTTCGTTGTTTTCGATTCAGCTTTCTGTATACGTCTGTTTGATTTAATATTCGCCGATGTGGGTTATTTGGAAACAACCTCTCTACTAGTTAGGGGTAAGGTTACGTACTATTAGACCTCTCCAGACCATGTGGCCCAACGGAATTCATACTGGGTGTTATTGTTGTGTTGATTTAATATTCTTCGATGTGTGACTAAATATTTCATTAGTATTTAGGTTAGATGAACCCTATTTTGATACCTTAACATGTGTTAATTCTTTTATTAATACGATTAATTGATCGATTTGTTGCGATTCAATTACTTGTTTTATTTACGTTCTAATAATCTAGAATATTATATCATAACTTGATTTCATATGTAGAGATTGAGAAATCTTATTGATGAATAGATCCATTGTAATTGGAAAGAGTTGATTGCAATCCTAGAGATAGGATAACATAAATCTTCTAGATTAAGGTCAAACTTAATATTAGGATTTATAAATCGGTAACGCAATCCTACAAAATTTAATCTGAGTAATTTGGTTACAAACCTTAGGATTAATTATTAGTGGACTCAAGATCAGCTACAACATACCACGGGCATCTCCACAGTCCAATAAATCAACAAAACAATTGCATAACAAAAGATCAATCATTTGATCGGTAATTAACTTAGTGCTTTCGTAATTCTATGCTTTAATTGTGCTGCCTATTTAATTTATTTTCTTAATTTTAATTTCTTCAATTCAAAACCTCAATCCATTCGTAGATCAGATAATAGAATAACGTAACTACTAGTACTCATAATGAATATCCAATGTCCTTTCCATCCCTCCATTGTGTTTAGTGGCTATAACAATGAATATCCAAATCCTGCAAACAAAACACATCACAAGATCAAGAAAGAGAGCTATAAAGAAAATAAATAAACAATAAAAGAAAAGAAAGAAAAATATATGGTTAGATTAACAAAAATTACGCTTTTCTAATATCCTAGTCCTTCATGACTGTGCCAAAAATTTGGTGAACTCTCATATACAATATATATAACACAACTCCTTTAGTCTATAGATTGTCCAAGACAAGTACAACTATTATTTTATAGCACAAAGAGTACCAAGTGTCCATCCTATAGAGACCATGAGTACTAGTAAAAACTCTTTTATTATTATCTAATGGACAATTAAGGTAAAGGTGATAATATAGATTTGACCATAATTCAGAAGATTCATGTTGATCTATCTCTAAGTTTGCATACAACTCCTTTTAATTATAGTAGATCTATTCATTCATTGGATTTCTCAATGTCAATTGCAAATATGAAATAATATGTTGATAATATTAATTGAACAATGAATAAGCACATATAATTGAATCTTAGTGAAATTGAAGAATAAATTAAAATAAAATTAAGTCATTACAAAATCCTCCTTATGGTTCACCTAATCCATATACGTTTATGTAATCCATATTTAGATCATAATAATAGGAAAATAGAATTAAAGAAAAAAGCTGAAAATCCTAAAAAAACATGGTTGAAATCCTTAAAATCTCCAAAAACTTCACTTTAGATTGATTAAAATCCACTTTAAAGGGGTTTCCTTGATTGTTTCTCCTTCTTTCAACTGTTTTATGGTTTCTTCATTTTTTTTGCATTCTCTCTTTTTCAGTAGCTCAATCTTATCTTTTTTAATTTAAAATTCAAATATAGTCAAGACACAGATATCAGTATAGGTATGTTGATGACATATTCTTCAAATTAACACATAACATTATAACAGATGCACAGACATAGGTATTTACCATCAATATGGCCTTCTCATTATTAAATATGGGCGTGTTTTACAGGAAATATTTATCATCCCCCTCCAAACTCTCCTATATGATCATGTACACTGTCTTGCACTCGATAACTCAATCGAAATAACTTCAAATTTCTCCAAACTTGTGTGAATTTGTTCCTTTTTGTTCCAAGTGATTGAATTAAACCTAGAAACAAAATATAAATAACTTCAGTACCAAAAAATCAACAAAAGAACTTGGATAAAACAAGCAAAATAAATTAAATATAGGAAAAAATATGACTAAATCACTACTTATTAAGTATATATACTAAGGGCGAGTTGGGATGGACGACCACGCAATCCATCCCAACCGCCCATTTAATCCAACG
>JAOTBA010000007.1:2462407-2486691 GCA_025629845.1 Erythroxylum squamatum | reverse complement strand
AAGAAGAGAAGAAGAAAAGAAGAGAAAGGAAGGAGAAAATCCAAGGGAAAAGAGAAGATTTTCGTGGAAAAGGAAGATAATCAAGCTTTCTAAGGTAAATCCATCATCTTCTTCATGCTTTGGTTAGGTTTGGTTGTGGTTTGTGAATAGTGGAATTCTAGAAAGAGAAAGCTTAGTGAAGAAGATGATGTTGTATGGAAAGATATGATTGTTAAAAGTTATGATGTTGTATAGGATTTGTGTATGAGACAGTTATGATGAATGACAGAAAATTGTGATTTTGATGAACCAAATGGGTTGAGAATTGAGAGATTTATGAGATAAATTTGGTGTTTGAACTGATATAAAGTGAATTGGCACTAGAAGAGTTGAATTTGGGAAGATTATGAGTGAATATGATGTTAGATTGGATGTGGGAAGCATTGGAGGGGCTTTGGAGGGGTTGGGGAAACCCCCATGTCCGTTTAATGGACTTTAGGTCTATTTAATGGATCTTCTAGGGTCAAAAAGGACCCCCAGCATCGCCCATGTCCGTTTAACAGGCTTTAGGTCTGTTTAACGGACCTTCTCGGGTGAAAAAGAGCCCAATAGAGAAGAATTCATTCACAACTTGCTTAACCACCCTGCCAATCTCTCCATAAACTTTTCCTAGATCTATTATGTTATCATTTTCATTTCTACTGATTGTTCTCTTTTCTTTCTTCTCTTCCGTAACAAAGCCATTGTTTTTTTTGAAAAGTAATGTTACATGCATAAGTTGACAATGAGAGACAAATAAGGTGAAGTACCTTAGGTAATCTAGGATTTTTAGAAAGAAAAAATTTTATGACTAACTTTTGTGGTAATTAGTAATAATACCTAGTATAAATAATATGAACTAAAATTTCCAATTATAGTAAACTATTAAAACGCCCTAATGTGTTTCTTCTAACTCTGTTTGTTTTTGTGTGGGTCACACTATAATCAAACTCTAAAATATTCCACTCTACCATAAATAAGGGACCATTTATATAGCTCATTGGTGGTCACTTGAAGTCATCCACTTGCAATGTATATATTTTAAGTTAAAATCTATAACAAAAAAGTAAATGAATATTTATTTGCTAAATGATAACATTGTAATATCATAATGTTAAATAATCTCTTTTGAGAAATTTCTCTTTTTTTCTTTCTCGTCGTATTTCATCTTTTTCTTTCATTATCAACTGTAAAAGAGAATTGAAGGAGTATTTGTTTCTTTTTTTTTTTAAGTTTCACGTTATGATTTTCAAAAAGAAAAAATAAATTATAAAAACATGCTTGTCTTAACATTCTTACTATTTCTTATTTCAAAAAGGTGAAAAACCTTAACAGTTTTAAAGAAACATAAATTATGTGTTTTTGCTAATTACAAAAACTAGTTTCAAAAACAACAACAATAATATCTGCCAAATCTATTATGTTTTTATTTTCTTTTCTATTAATCTTTTTCTTTTCTTTTCTCTCTTCCTTAAACAGAGCTGCTATTGTTTTTTATAGGGATATTGATGCTTAAGTTAACAATAAGGGGCGATAAAGATGAACTACTGACTTGCATTGTCTTCAACTTTAATATTGACTTTGGGAACTTAGTCTTTAATGATTGAGTTTATACAAACCTTAGAAAGCTTCATTAATAAAATGTAAATACTATGGAGACAAAAAATCATCAAATACATTAAAAAACGTATTATCATCATATAAAAATAATACTACAACTATGCAAAAAAGTATCATCATCCATAAAAGATAAATCATACCTTCATTTTAATATGAAAATACTATCATTGAGTGTAAAGGATAATATATCTCAACAAAAAAAAAACTAGGACTCCATACATCTAATGTCATAACTCTAACAAAACTACCACCACTCATAACATATAAGTTATGTCTTTAATTTAATATGAGAATATCATCACTAAATACAAATAATATCATGTACAACCTTTATGTATTCAATACAACATCTATGTATAAAAAATACCAACACTCATTATAGATAAGTAACATCTTCACTTTAATACAAGAATCTATGATTAAGTTGCAAGAATATCATGACTTAATACAAACTATATTATGAATTCATACATTCAATACCACACATATATAAAAAAATACCACCACTCATAACAGATAAGTCACACCTTCAATTTAATATGAGAATACTATCAATGAGTACAAAGAATATCATAACTTAATACAAACTTTACTAGGACATCAAACATGCAGTACCATACTTATGTATATAAAATACTACCATTTATAATAGATAAGTCATACTTTTACTTCAATATAAGAACCATCACTAAGTACGAAGAATAACTTGCTTCAATACAAACTATACAGACTTTATATGTCAAATATCACACCCTTATACACAAAGTACCACGTCTTATAACAGATAAGTCACACCTTCACTTTAATATGAGAATATCATCACTTAGTACAAATAATACTATATATAGCCTTCATACATTCGATATAACTCCTATATATGAAAAATACATAAACTCATTACAATTAACGCCTTTACTTTAATATAGGAATCTATAAATAAGTACTAAGAATAATCTATCTTTATACAACTAACATGAAAACTATGTACATTCAATACTACGATAATGTATAAAAAATATCATCATTCATCACGAAAAAAATTTATTTAAAGAGATTATAAAAAATACCTTAAGTTGGCTCCTTACATAAAAGTGACTCACAAACTTTAATATGTGAATATCCTACCAAAAGTTAGCAAAAAGCGGTCACATTTCATTATATACCATAATGTGAGTGGAAAGAACACAATGCCTCAGTTGAAACTATACCAATGTTAGTACATTTAATACCACTCCTAGATATAAAAATTGCTATTACACATTTAAAAATAGTAATAGCTGACGTAAAAAATGAGAATACCATCTCTGAGTACAAACCATACCTGAACTAATAAAAACTATACTAGTAATTTATTTATCTAATGTCAGCCATGTGAGCAAAAAATACCATCATTCAGTATAGGTAAGTAAGTCCTACAAATTTTAAAAGGAATACAATGAGTCAATGGAAGGGATATCATGCTTCAATACCAAGTATAAAATAACTTTGTACATCTAATACCACCACTAGATACATTAGCTAACATGGTGTATTTAAAATAAGTAGCAAAATCAGTGAAAATGGAAACACCATCTCTTAGTTCAAACCATGCCCCACCTTAATACAAACTGTAACATTTTTATGTTTATACAATACCATTTCTATGCTAAAAAATTATCATCATTAAATATAGATAAATAACACCTACTTTTTAAGATGGTAATAAAATAACTGATTGCAAATAATAACATGCTTTACTACTAACTATACTAGGTTTGATTAAATCTTTTACCGTATTTATGTACAAAAATTTCCATAACACATTAAGACTAAGTAATAGTTATAAAAAGTGGAATTTTCTATGATAGAGTTAAAATAATAAAAGCTTCAATATAAAGACTATAAATTAATAAATGCCTATGCACCAAAATGTGTCTATAAAATGTTATATTTAACACAATTTCAACACAATCATATAATCATCAGTGTTATTGTTAACAAATTTAAAGGGACAATGTGAAATTCACGATTGCGTTCATGATTGTGCATCAATTTATATCTATTAAATGATTTGTTCAATATTGTTTACTACACACCCATGTGGTGAACTATGTTCTTGATATAAACTTTGAAAAAGTGTGAAATACATAGATTGGCATAAGCATGTGTACAAACTCATGTTTTTTCTTGAAATTTTATTGCATATAGTTATTTATATAGTCACGTTGTCATTTATTTTTCTTGTTACCTTTTATGAACGAACAATGTGAAGGACACAAATTATTACATGATCATGTATCAAACCTTGTGTAATTAATAGTTTATTTGACACTGTCCACTACACAACTATGAGCTTAACTATGTTGTTATTTATTATTAGAATTATTGCAGACACTGACTTAAAGGACACAGATTGCTACAAACCTATTTACCAAATTGTGAAAATTATAATAATTATAATTTTTTGGGTAACAAAAGTAAGGAAAAAACTGTGTGCAAAGCTTCCTTGAGAAGCTTAAAAAAAACTCCTCACGTATAGCTAGGTTTAAAAAATAACATTATAGGTAACAAAGTAATTTCCTATGTCTGAAGCTTCCTTGAGATGTGTTAATACCTCCTCCTACCTAGTTTAATATCACATCTTGTTCTTTCATTTGTTAGTGTTGAATAAAATCCAAAAGCAAGCAACCTAAATCTTTGATAATGATTTCTAGTTGTGTGTTAGATGATAAACAAAAAGGTTGTTGGAGTATTGATATACCTACCTTTCAATAATCAAATACTATATATTGAAAAAGAATCTGTTATATAGTGAATATATTTTAAAAGTAATATGAAAATTATATTGCAATTTAAGCAGTGAATGATTTGAAAATGAGCATTAACGATGCTATATGTATAAAGTTAGTGGAAAGAAGGAAGCAATCTACTTCTCGTAAGAGAACTCTTACTTTTAAAATTTTTTATTAAGTTCCTTAAAGGAAAGGCTAGTTTATTTCTATTGGTGTGCATGCTATTGAATATTATTTAACCTTCTTATATCGTTCGTTAAAATGTTACTGCAAGTCTATAAATATTGAGGTTATCAAGAATTTTAGGTTTGGACTCATATTGAGTGACATCCTTGTTAATGGTGGGTGATATCAAATTTAGTTATCTAAAATATGATTCTTTAGGTGCATCTTATATTATGAATATGTAGCAGTTAATTGGTAGATTTTCATCATTTTCACTAAAGAGTGTGGTTGTTATGGTTCATTTAGGCAAGCACATAATGGACTCCAAGTTTGCGATAAATAATCTCAGAATATTTGGTTTTGGAATAACCAATTAGAAATGTTGAGTTAAATGCCATATTGTACTATGATTACATGAATGTAATCCAAACGTTTGAAAAAAAGCCCAAATCTTTGTCCTCCGTTGATTTCTCGTATATTGTCCCTAATGATGCAAGAAATGTTGGCAAGTACTTAGATGTAGCATTAATGCATACATAACTAGTTTTATAAGTATATTTTATCTATTTTTAGCATCATTACATGAAAAAATAATTTTTAAAAAACAAAAAATTGTATGCTCATATTTTGTTCTCGTACTTTAGAATGATCACTAGTGTTGTTGCTACATCTCTGTGGAAATAGTTGACATTAGGATATTTGACTCAAATCACCAAGAGGATGATGCTAAAAACAATTATGTGGAACACTAGTTCATAGCAACATGTTATCTACACTGTATGTGACATCATAAAGCCTATTTTGTTATGCCTAACATCATAAAATGTCTTTTTTTTTTTCAGAAAGTAAGTAAAAGATTCATTCAAAAGGTGGAAATTACAATGAGAAATGAATTACAACTACTAAAGTTAGAGTTTGTACAAAATTTAACTAACTACAAAACATTAAGTTCCTAGGATCAGCTCTTTCTATATTCTTAGTTGTAGTCTAATTCGATTAGAAATGAATTGTTAATAAGGAGTTATCATAACTATCATTCTTAGCTTGAGGTAAACCTCCATCCAATTGGTATTTCTTATAATCTTCTAACTTCACAAAGTTCCTTGTGTTTCTCATTCTCTAAATGTAATGCACTATCATAGCAAAACCAGTTTTGAACACCCTTTAATCCTCTCTACTTTTCCAGTTCAGGCTATTTACCTAAGTCAGACAACTCATCAAGCTAAGATTTCTATCTGTTAGATCAAATATGCTAAGAAATTCTCTTCATAGTTTTCTAGTATCAAAACACTTGAAGAAGATATGATCTAATTTTGCATCATCCCTAGAGTATAAAGAGCAAGTTATGTTCGAAATCTGGAATTTAATCTTGTATCTTATTCCTAGCTTCTGCACAAATGCTAACCATAAAATGAATGAATAAGCTTGAGATATTCCAGATCCCTATATCACCTTATGAAGAGGAAATATGATAAGTGGACCAATTAGCAGGCGCTTACACGATTGAGCACTGAATTTATGTGAACCGTGTAACTCCCATCTGACTTCATCTTCCTGCATCTATTTAGGTAAGTATGTTGGCATATGTTCTTCAATTGGTCTAGTTCCCCTACACATATGAAAATGCCAATACAATATGCTATTTTGAATTATCTTCTGCTGCACCTTAATGTCTTCAAGGATATGGCCTCTCAGAGCTAGAAAATGTTGAGTGTTGCAAAAAGGCCTTAATGAATTCCAATTATCAAACTAGAACTTTGTGGTCTTACCATCTCTAATGTAATACTTGATATGAGAATGCGTGAAGGACCTGATGTGCGGGATTGGTTGGAAAGTGTAAGATTGAGTCATTTTTTGGGATATAGACCAAATGCTTCTTTGTTTGATATGAAACATATGCACCCATTTCTCCCAAATACTTTCTTTATCCCAACAAATTATCCATAGCTAACACTATCTTGCTCATTCTGCTATCTG
Source organism: Erythroxylum squamatum (assembly GCA_025629845.1). NCBI lineage: Eukaryota > Viridiplantae > Streptophyta > Magnoliopsida > Malpighiales > Erythroxylaceae > Erythroxylum > Erythroxylum squamatum. Next base: position 2,480,140 of record JAOTBA010000007.1, on the reverse strand, counting down.
AATTGATCCCCAATCCCCCATATTCTTTAAGAAGAGAAATAATAGTCCATTTGACTTTGGATACCCTTTACCACTTGAACTCTGTCTATGCCATATGAAATCTTGTATGCTTCTGTCAGTCTTTTTCAGAATACCTTTGGGGATAGCTAAATGTGACAACCAATAAATGTGTAGATTATTGAGAATAGAAATGGCTAGCCGCAATCTACCTCTATAAGATAGAAATCTATTGCTCCATTTAGAGATTCTTTTATAAACTTTTTCAATGAGTGATCTACATTTAGCTTCCTTTAGATTCCTTGTGGAGTTTGACACTCCCAAATAAGTGAGAGGCAACTGATGAATGGTAACTCCTAGATCCATGATCCCTCTTAATGAGTCTTCTCTATTTTTCTTAGAAAGGTAAGTAGCAATCTTTCTTACGTTGAATTTCAGCCTTGATATTTCTTGGAATCTCTGCAAGGATGTTAAGATTACTTCAATTGAAGTAGAATAATTAGCACATAGCATAAGCGAATCATTTGAAAAAGAGAATTGTTTGATATTAAGCTCACTACATTGACAATGATATATAAAATTTATGTTTTTCAATAATACATAGTTGTGTCATTCTTTGAAGAACTTCCATGGTGATAGCAAAGAGGTAGGGAGATAGTGGATCTCCCTGCTTTATTCCCCTGGCTACTTTATAGAGTTTAATAGGTTCTCTATTCATTAGCACTGAGAATGATACTGATGATATGCAAGAGTTTATCCATTTGATTAACTTGTTAGGGCATCCAAAAGCATGGAGTGAATTGATGATGAAGCTCCATTCCATAGTGTCATATGCTTTAGTGAAGTTAATTTTGAGAGCACAACTCCTGAAAGTTTCCTTAGAGTTATAATCTTTGAATAATTCTTGTGCTAACATTATGTTGTCACCTATACTTCTACTTAGGAAATGAGCATCTTGACTAGGATTGATTAATCTTGGTAAAGTATCCTTCAACCTGTTAGCTAGGATTTTAGAGATGATCTTGTACACCACATTGTAATATGCAATTGGTATATAATCATTTAAGCTCTTAGGATTAAGGGTCTTCGGCACCAATACCAAATAAGTCTTATTCATTTCAGTGAGTAACCTGCCACTTTTAAAAAACTCTTGCACTGCTTTTACAAATGGTGCTTATAAAAGGTTCCATTTTTCTTGAAAATTTTGGCATTGAAGCCATGTAGGCCAGGAGACTTGTCTGGATGGAATGAAAATAAGACTTCCTTGATATCCTTATTTATGACTTCTTTGCATAGAAATTTGATTCTGATTTGTAGAACTAAACATTTTATTGAGTAGATTAACAAGACGATAATAAGTATGTGTAGAAACTCCATTTGTTTCTTTGAAATGTCTTTTGGCCATCTCTTTTATCTCCTCTTGTTCATGTGCTATTCTGCCATTCTCCTCTTGTTCAAATTTTCAAGTTTACAATCACTACTCATATCAGGCAACAACTGAACAACTTTATAAGAAGGATGTCCCATGCGCTTGTGCCAAAGATCAATTTGACTTTCCACACCAGTCTAACATACTGCTACTCTTCGAACCCCCTGATACATGTAGAGCCCATCTTTCCATTCACCCGCTCCAATCAGAATCATTGAAGTGAGGTCCTGCATCACACAAAGCTTATTAGTAAACAATAATGCACAATCTTCATCATCTGTCAATTGCGACACTAAAATTAAACTGCATTTCAGTTCTGGAACATAAAGAACATTTTTTAGTTTAAGCCCTCCTTCGAGAGTGACTGTTCCCTTTTTATTTGCAAGAACTTGTTCGCCATTTGGTAGCCCTACTAGACGGGCTTACACAATTCGTAGATCCCTTAGATTCCTTGAGCTCCTTGTCATGTGGTTAGAAGCACCACTATCTATAATCCACAAGACACAACTTTTCTTACCAGTCATCTTTTCGGATTTGCTTGCCTTGTTGGTATTTAGCATGTCTATTAGCGTTTGCCACTGCTCATTGCTAAGCCCAGTCAACATACCACTCCCAAGTTCACTACTCTATTCACTGCATGTTGTTGTGATATGCGCAGTATTTGCACGCACTGCCCCGTTTCTCCCACGTCTATTTTTTCTATTGGTTCCTTTATTGCGTGGACGTTCACCCCACCATTCTGGATACCCAATTAGTTTAAAGTATCCTTTCACATCATGGCCAGGTTTCTCACAGTATGAGCACAAGAGTTGTTTTGTTTCAGTTTGCCCTTTATTCCTGGACCCTATTTGCACTGAGAATCCCATTACCACTCCTTTTTCTTCCTTCGTTTTGGTGATCATCTTCATCCTTTCTTCTTGTACCAAGGTCGCATACACTCTATTGAGGGAAGTAATGGGTTTGTCGCCAGAATATTAGATCGCACCGTCCCATATCAGATATCATCCAAACCCACTAGGAGTTGATGTACTCTCTCCTCTTTCCTTCTCTTTTCTAATCGCGATCCAATGTCGCACTTGCATCCTCCACACATGCACCTTGGAATTTGTTCGTAATTTGCCTACTCATACCAAAGTGTTTTCAACTTTCTATAGTATGTCACCATGGTTGTACCCTTGTTGCTTGCATTCAGCCAGTTCAGCCTTTAGCTACTGAATTCTTGGTCCATTGACCACAGAAAACCGCTCCTTCATGTCCTCCCAAAGGTCCTTTGCGTTCTCCACATATGTGATGGTGGAGCGCAGGCTCGGCTCAACGGTATTCAATATCTAAGAGACATGAATTGATTGAACCGTCCACCAATCTTCCAATTATGGTGCATCCTCTAGCGGCTTCTTATGGGTTCCATCGAGGAATCCCCACTTCCGTCGGGCATGCAATGAGATCTTCACCATTCGTGCCCATTCTTCATAGTTCTCCCCACGCAATTGCACTTGCGTGATTACATTCCCAGGATTATTGCTTGCACTCAAATCATAAGGTGATGGACCTTTTTTGGTACCATCCCCTTAGGTCTTGACATTTTCCTCTTTCTTAGGAATCTCACCTGCATCTGCCATTTCAGCAGCGGAAGTATGCAAATACTCGATGTTTATCAGAGCCTAGAGTTGCTCTGATACGACGCTAAAGATGTGTGGGCAAATCCCATTCTATTCATAACATTATGAGTCATATATATACACAACACATTCCCTAACAAATTCACTTATCCTCGGCCTATTCTTAGCAATCTACAATAACTACAGATATGCATACTAATTACAGATCAACAAGAAATATGAGGAGGATATTTCCAAAATATAAACCCTTGATATAGTAAGGATATTGCGGGATATGCAACAAATCTTCATCGCATTACATTTGAATCTCTCAACATCAATAGTAGGAGGTATGAAATCGAAATTTCATAATTTTTTTAATCGCAATAGACATGTATATAGTTTATTCTCATGTCTAACAAATTTTCCATGGAAAGGTGTTGTATTGGAGGGAAAGTTTCATGTTCAACTCTCTTATTTACAGAAGTTATAAACCATTCCTCCATGCCTATGTTCCGTCTTTGTCCTTTGCTATGATGTTGCTTGATACGAGTAATGACTTGAATAAGATTTGAAGATGGGGTTTTCCCTTGGACAAACCATAAAGCTGTGGTTTAAGAATCAGTAAGATGAAACATTCAGCCCTTTGAATTTCGGTTGAGAGAAAATCCAGCAAAAAACATAGGAACAGGAGTATATACTCCGTAGCTGCATTCCATCTTTGAACACCACAGGCTTGATTTGAGTTTTCTACTGCTAGAAAGAAGAGATAATTTGATAAGCTTCCAATTTTCTCAATCACTAACATTGATTTGAAAAGACTGCACAAATAGCTTTACAACATGTCCTCCACTTCATCATCAAAAAGTTAAGAATTACTGACTTTGTCTTGGAAAATAAATGCTTCATGCAATAATGTACAACATAATGGCCGTTTGGGCCTTTAGCAAGACCTACAGTTGTAATGACTACCGAAATTTTTCCAAGGAACAAAACTTCCACGAGTACGTAAACGAAATAGAGTACAAAAAGTCGCATGCTCCATGGCCTATTAAGTCCATAGTCTTAGCCCTAATTTCAGGAAGCAGACAGTCACTCCAGAGCTAGAACAAGGTTAACGTAACACTGGCCCAGCCTCCTCTAGCTCTTCCTCTTGCCCTTTTCTTCTGGTACTGTGTTGTACTTGTTTGAGGCTTCTTTTCCATAGTCTTTCTAATTAGCGCCGCATTTTTCTAAAAACTAAAAGGAATTGGATAAATTCTCGGCTATGAAGGGCACGGGTTTGGATTCAGATTTTCTAAATTTCTGGGGGATGAGGTTGGTCTTCAAGGGTCTGATTCAATTCCCTAGGCCCAAAGCAACCTTAGAAATTGTATCTTTTCTTTTTTTAGACCTTGGTAAATGACTATTAAGTTAAAGAGGGACTCGATAAATGGATATAATAATTAAAATAAGTCAACAAATCTTTAATATTGGATTGGATCCTAAAGTAAAGCAAGTTAAGACCCATATCATAAATGCTACTCCAATTTAACTCTTTCTCTGATTAATCAAAGTTAAAAGTCCATCGCAAAACCTAACCCACCTTAGCTTTAAGACAATTATTGTCAAAATCCAACTTTGAGGCCTATCAAAATCTAAGCCCAAAATTCTAGCTCACTCTATGTTTGACCAACTAGGAGTAGAACCTAACCTAAAACAAGTTCAAAAGTTCAATGTCTAGATTGAACATTCTTAACTCTAACTCTAGGATCAAAGTCACGTCAAGTCTAATCTCAGTTTAGTTTATCTTGATCTTGTCCAAACTTAAATTAAGCCTTTCTTATTAAACTCAAACTATTTTAATTTCGTTTAATTAAGTTTTGTTATATTTTCTTTAATTAGGTCCATCAAACAAATACATAATAATAAGCTTTTGGTGGTAGAGATGAGGATGCTCGGGCGGATGTGTAACATTAGTAGAAGAGACAGGGGTCAAGAATCTAATGGTCAGAGAAAAATTAAAGGTGACTGGTATTAATGATAAATTGAGAGAGACAAGGTTTAGGTGGTTCGGGCACATTAAACGGAGATACCCTGACGTTTCAGTGAGAATATGCGAGAAAATAACACTTCAAGAAAGGGGAGAAGTGATCATGAGTGATATGGCCAAGTTGGATCTTCTCGAGAACTTGGTCCGTAATAAAAAATGTTGGTATACTAGGATACATGTAAAAGATCTCTCAAAAAGAGGACATTCGAGGTCTTTTACGTTATATTAAACCTTGACCTTTGCATATACTGCGTAGTACTTACCTCGTAGTACTTACCTCCTAATTAGTTTAACCTAGTTAGTTTCCTACTCAGCGTAATTAAGGTAGTGACAGGTTTGGTCGGAGTTACTCTTGCCTAAGTCTTTTATTGTATGTACTATTATTTTACCATTTATTGTTAATTATTGACATATTCTGTGCGTATGTTATTCTATGGTGCTTTACTTTTTTTTTGCTTTTTAAAAATGTTTATATTATTTATTATATATTTTAGTACCTTTTTTAATATGTCTACACATCTATTTTATAATTATGTAGTATTATCATGATACATTGCATGTGGGTCTATCAAAAATAGCCTCCCTACTAGGTAGGAGTAACGTTGTGTATTATTAAACCTCCCTAGATTTCACGCCGCAGCGGGATTTCAACACGGTGTTGACGATGATGATGATGATGAGGTCAACGATATTATCATGTTTAGGCCTTCATTAATGATCAATACTATAAGGATTTTGATTGGGATCAACTATTATAGGTAATTAATGATTCCTAGTTACCTTATGTCATTTATTAACATTTATTCCTTGCTCATTACAATATGAAACTTCAAGTGAAAGGTGAAATTTTTAGAGATGCCTGAAAAGCATTTTTGAAACTATTGAAAAGATTCTTGAAAAAATTAAATATAAGAAATTAAGATCCAGTAAGCTATAAATTGACATACATGCTTTAAGCTAGTTGAGAATTATCTATAAACTATAAGCTTATGTAAAAATTGTTGTATTATAATCTATTAAAAAATGTTTATTGAAATTCTCAATTTAATGTTTGTGTTTTAGGGTACTTTTTACCTTTGAAGATATACATTACACAATGATTGCCATTAACCTATTAAAAAACGGATACACCATATTCAAAATACTTAATATGAGATTAGGGATTGGGTGTAGGTTAAAGACCACTTAACCACTATGATATACGATGGATTAGATTGGTTATTTGTGATCTTTCATCTAAGTCACGTATGTATTTAGAGTAGGATAAAGTTATTTGTTAATTAATCAAAAAATACTTTAGAACACTTAATTCACCCTCACTTTAGTACTGGTTAAGATAATGCTCATATGAATATATTAAAACCATTAATATTTATAAATGCATACTGTTTTCCTTTTAAACTAGCTATCCTAGATGATCTAAATAAATCTATATATAATAATTGAAAGGTTTTAGTGGATGTAACTTTTTCTTTCTACTCTAGAATATGCTTTTGACTTGTCCTTATTTTTGACACATGCTGTAATATACCACTCCCATAAAGCGTAAGCCTGAACATACCAGAGGATATTTAAGAATATATTCTATGAAGATGGTACATTAGGACAATCAAACTAACTCATTAAAGGCATCAAACATATCATAAGCATTCTAAATGTTCATTTCGTCCCATTTCATTAACAAACATAAAAGTCACATGTGTCATTACAATTCAGAATCCACAGATACATTACACAACATTTTTATGAGTTCAATCTCAATACCAAAAATATAACATGAAATGGGATGCTAATACACAAGACTCTAACTAGACTTCTCATATTTATCTGATCAGATCTTTGAGTCATTCTTGTCCCTAAAATGCAAGTACTAGACTTTTACTATATCACCTTAATAGCTAGAACTTCCTTAAACTTGAAAAACAACGTTACAATTTTGATGAGTTTGCAAACTCAGTGAGTGAATCATCATCGATGTATTCACTCAAGTCGGTTCACAAAAACAAGTATATCAAAGTTATCATACTTCCACAAGCATATCATGTAAGCTAGCATTGCATATCACAACACATCCTTCATTAACTTCAAATGTAATTCACTATTTCAAAACAATTCAATAATTCATTTCAATTCAATCATTTGATACATGTAGGGATGTATATGCAAATACACATGTGTTTCTGTTTTTATTTTGTTTTGTTGTGACCAAGTGCCTATCAACCCAATTTACTGTCCCGTATCCATTGTGGACATCGAGATCATTTTTGGCCCATATCTATTGTAGATACCCAGTCCATTTCATCTGAGCCTGAGGCTCTTTTTCATAATCCTAAGCTCAAAGCTCTTTTCTGCACATCGATCACTCTAGTCATAACTCCTTTATCTGATCATGCATTTCAATGTGATGAGATGCATCATTTCATATGCTATGTTTTCATTTCGTTTCATTTCTGTATACTTATGCCACATATATCAAACTCCTCGAATCTAATTTCAGAATTTATCAATTAGTTGAACACATATTCCATATTAAACATAAAATTCATGCAGAAGCACAAATAAATGAGTTTACACATCTAAGTTAACTCATAGTACGCTCCAGAAAAGTTATGGCCTCAATGTTCCGATAATGTCTGGATGTGACGATCACCTTGCGCGTCTATCGTCATTCAATACGCACATAGTTCACAAATCAATAATTTGTTTAATCATATGAATATACAATCATACACATGTATATGTGTCATGTTTCAATGTATGCTCAATTGACTTTCCGGGTCTGCATTCTTGTACAAATTTCTTGATCATTCAAACATTATAGCTTGTATACAACTAGCTTACAATCAGGTTTATACCTTAAGTAAGCTTGATTTACTCCAAATTCATCAATCATACATTCACAAAACTTTTCTAGCAATATATATTCATACAATTACCCAATTCTCATTCATAATTACCTCATATTCTACAATTCTCATTCATTCATGCCTAATACACATTACTCATATCCTTAAGATAATGTTTGCATTCGTAAGAGCATCTTTATTCCTTTGTTACATCATAATTTCCAGATTTGGATACATTGACATCAAAACAGTTCATTCTTTAAGTTATGAAATCAATTAACAACCTAAACTTATCAAGCTCTTAAACAATTAATCAAGCAACAATCTAGGTTCATTCCAAGACTTAATCAAGTCCATATACACCAATTTAGAGTGACTTTTCCTCAACTGGTTCAACAAGTACACAAGGCTGAAATTAACATTCCAGAACTAGGCCCACAATTGTAGGGGACCATGTCACACGATAGTGACAGAAGCTAGTGCAACAGGCTACGATCGTGCACTAAGAGCCACGATCATGCACTGCCTTTTTTTCCATCAATTCTACACGAATTTCACATACTTAGAGACATCACTAACACTTGAATTTTTTTGTCCAGAATTCATGTCCTTTAAAGCTACTTCATTTCATGCTAGTCTAGCTTCCATATTGGTTACATTAAATCTCACAAAAATCTACTCATTTGTTTCATTACCATTCACTTTATACCATCATATATTCAGTCCTAACAATTCATTAACACCTATCTTTAGCATGAATTCATCATCAATTATAATTCAAATCCCAAATTAAATCATCCATATAACAATTCATAAACTACTATTGTCATGCATCAAAAAACAGAACAGAAGGTACCCCTTTTCATTCATCATTTTCTAGCACAAATTTAGCGTCAATACTACATTCAATCTATCCCTAATCAATCATCATAATTTCTGCTAACACATATCATAAAGATTAGTATTTCACTTACTTGTTCAGCTCAAATGTCACCTTAATGTCTTAAGCTTGGTTTGCCTCGCATGTATGCAAGATCATCTTAAGAACTACGAGGGCGGAGGATGAGTTTCAGCAGAGACAAAAAGAAGAAAGTAAAATATAACTATCTTTCTGAAGAAATTGACAAAGGTTTTGAGGTGAAAATGGACATAATTGAGAGCAGAAACTCAGGATGTGAGGGAGAAGTGAGTCTCAGCAGTGAGAGGAAGTAGAGGGAAAGAGTACAGTAGAAACATTACAATGGAGTTGAATGTGTTGGTCACATGGTATAGGTGTAAGATTAATTGAAGGACACTTGTCAAGTGTCTAAGCCAGCTATATGTCCATTCTTTAAGCTGCCAATTGTAACTTAGTTCTTCTGCCATTTGTCCCTCAATTCTCTAAGCCATTTTTCACTCAATTTATAGGCTTAGTCATCCTAAATTTTCATATGTCAATTGTCTTGCTACTTGAAATTTTCCTATTCTAAATGTACATTTTAATCCATCAATCTTCCAATTGTAATAATTAACTCCAAATTACTAATTGTAATCCATCAATTCTTTTTATTGGTAAATCAAAATATAAGACATTAGAAATGCACAACCATGTCACAATTATTTAGAAACTTTCATATCCCAGAATATGTCAATTGAGTGCAATTTTTCTAAATCCAAATTCATGTGTATGCTCATATTATGCATGTGATTGAAATCATAAAAATCATATCCTAAATGCACCAAATTCATTCTAATATGGTGTAATTATATGACTAAGTAATCTAACACTCTAACTCTCAGTAATTTTGGAAACCAATTATTATATATGCTACATTTCTTATGTTTTTGAAACTTCATGTTTGACAAGTTGTTTGTAAGTTCATTTTTCCCAAGATTTACAGTTTGATACATACTCATGTGGCCAACCTTCAATGTCAATTGTAAGCATCTTCACTATATGGGATCTAAAGTATCTTCTCTTCAAAATTTTGAAACTATTATTCTAAAAAGATTAAAGTTCCTATTCTCAAATATGATGTAAATAAGGCCTCTAACTCTGATGATTTTAGTTGCATGCTTTTTTATGAAAGTTTAAAATATAATTGATAATACTATATATCTATTTATTTAATAAACTTGGGTAAGATTTCATATGCAGATAACTTTTTCTTTATGAAACTCATTCCCAAAATTTCAAATCCCAATTTTTGGACTAAGTGTAGAACTATAAGCCAATAGGTTAATAGTTTGGAAACAACCCTACTAGTTAGGGATAAGGCTGCCTATTATTGGACCTCCCTGAGCACCATGTTTTAGTGAGATTTTTACTGAGTTATTGTTTTTTGGTTATACAATTTTCTAAAATCTTTGCTATTATTCAAAGTTATTACTAAGAAAATTTATAAAGGGCAGACAACTTATATCAATGGTACACATATCGTAAACAGAGTTATAGTTACCAATTAAGTAGTCCACTATGCAAAGACCAATATAGTTAATCTTATCACCTTAAAATGGATTTTAAGAAAGCATTAACAATATTTTCTTATGTTCTCATTATATTCTTCTTAATAAAACTAAAATATAGTCTTAGATGGAAGAAATGAATAAAGGAAAGTCTCTCAAACATTGTAGTTTATATTTTTATTAATGGTTATGTTACTAATTAACTTGATATGGAGAAAACATTAAGAAAAAGTATTCCTTTTCATTCTTTCTCTTTTTTACTATGCTTGAACCTCTAAATTTTCTCACTAATAAAACCATTAATTATAGAATAACTGAAGATGTTTCAATCTGTAACTCAAAAATAAAATTATCATATTTGTAATATGAAAATTACTTGATGTTCTTTTCCAATCCTGATTTGACTAATCTCCTACATATTAAAAGTCTTTAGGTATTTCAAACAAATATTTGGCCTTTTTACTAATTATATGGAAAGATTTCTCATCCAAATGTATAATTGTTGAGAGTGCTCCCTAAAAGGCCCTTAATTGTAAAGAAAAATGTTTTTATTATTCTATTCATGCATTTTAATAGAGTCAAATCCAATAATTCTATGAAATGAGATTCTATTATGAAAAAGTAAAAAGCAAATAAAGCAGATGGATAAAAAAAAATCTTGTTATTTTGGGATAAGATTTATCATTTCAAACTTTCTGATATACTTGCTATTAATCTTTAATAAGAAAAAGTCTCTTTTGAACACTAACATTTCATCAAAATACAAGTCAGGCCTTAATTTTTTTTTTGGGTAATTCAGTTAATATTATACAAATAAAAAGGTTTATGTACAGCTGCGGAAACTACAAAACCAGTAGGCTCTTGTCCACCAAACAGGAACAAACCTAAGGGGATGCTAATGGAAGCAACTATGCCTCTTACACTAACCCTCTTACTCCTATAGCACTTTCCAACACAAAAACTTAAGGATCTAGATCAGCAACCCAATTCACAAATCAGTACACATATTTTACATTACCTTTCATCACTCTTCAAACATAATAAACCTAAAAAATGCTTCACTACCTAAGCCATCCGAAGGTGAAGCTTCCCTGCTGTTAAGTGGGTGAGCCTCTTGGCATCAGGATATTGATATATCATTGACTGCTAACTTCTTGCTTAGCTAATTGGATTGTCCTGGGGCTTGATTCCCTTCTGTTTACTAGTCCCTCGATTGATTGAGTTGCTGTCATCCCTTCACAAACCTGATAACAAAAATTTCTCATCCTTCCTTGCTGTGGTCTGCTATCCCTTGACTGAACCTACTGCTGCTCCACAGGTGTGACTGCTAAAGTGGTGTTGTCTACTTTGATGCTCAATGAAGGTTTGATTGTCTCCTGCTGCTTCCTTGACTGATGTGGATTGGATTGCATTGCCTCGGATTAAACTTATGCAGCTTGTATTCACCAAATTCTATGGCATTACTCCTTGAGTTAGTGGTATTTGCTCTGCTGATTGTGAAGTAGGTCCGGATGCTACTAGTCCATAAGAAATTGCTTCTACTCCTGCTGATTCAATGAAGTCTTGGTGCTGACGTGTGATTGGATCTTGTTGGTTATGCTGAATTGGCTGGTGAGCTGCAAGGAGAGCATTTGCTGCCTCCAAACTCCAAAGATAACTGCAATTGACCTTAAACAAAACTCAAAAAGTTGTTAGTAAATTAAAGGCTCTCCTACCTTTACCTCCCCTCGGTGTTTGCTCTGAGATGCTCCTGAACTAGGGTAATCACTTTGGTTGTTAGTCCATCCACCTCCATAGCTTCATCTTGAAAGGTCCTCGCATTTCTTTCTTTCCACAGTGTGTAGACTGTTACTGAAAGGATGAGTGGGAAAACATGGGGATTAATAGATCTGAAATGTTGGGGTTGGTTCAGCCAAGAGTGTATTGTGTGGAGGGTAAGCTGTGGTGAGAGGTTTTGATGGAAGTAGGTAAGGCAGTAATCCCATACTGATTTTGAGAAAAGGCATGCAAAGAAGAGATGATTAATGGTTTCATTGTCATTGAGGCATAAGGAGCAATGATTGGGTGTTAAAAGGAAAGGAAGACGGTCTCTAGTTTGCAACTTGCCACAAAAGGCCAACCAAAGGATGAAGGAACATCTTAGGCTATTCCTTTTAAACCACACCAGAGAATGCCAAGGGGTTGATGGTAGAGGAGGTCTTAAAAAAGTATAAGCTGAAAAATTTATGTACATATGCCGGTTTCCTGACCCAGCTAGCCACTCCAAACTATCCTGTTGAGAGATATTGGGATGATAAAGAGGAGTGTCCAAGTAGCCCAGTGTATCAGCTACTAACTCTTGCCAGCTCCACCTATTGTTTCTGATCACCTCAAACATAGTAGCAGTTAATTTTAGGTCAGATCCATTAATGGCCCTGGGAGTAGAAAAATGTGGAGAATTCCTCTCGGATGCCAGAGGTCCCGCCAAAAATAAGTAGATTCTCCGTTACCAATCCTAATTCGAAATTAGTTCCCTAATCTATCCCTAACTGCTAAAATTTTCCTCCAACTCCAAGAACTATTGCTATTGGGACAGATACTCCAAAAATTCCCCCTCCTCAGAATAACAAAATGGACCCACTTCACCCATAGTGCTTCATGGTCATGAAATAAAATCCATATCCTATTTCCAAGCAACACATTATTCCAAGTAGCTAAGTGTTTAATCCCTAGACCTCCTTCCTTTTTAGTTCTACAGACATCAGCCCATTTGATCTTATCATGGGAACTGGAAGAACCCGGCCCCGACCACAGGAAGTTCTTAAGTTTAGCCTCTATCTCCTTTAAAATAGAAGAAGGAAGAATAAACATGGTAGACTAATAGACCTGAAAGGAAGAAAGAATCGAGATAATCAATTGCAACCTACCAAGGAAAGGGTTTTGTTAGTCCATTTGCTAATCCTAGCTTCAATCTTATCCAAAAGGGGAGTACAATCCCTTCTGGACAGCCTCCCAGTGACGAGAGGAACCCACCAAGTATGTAATAGGAAGGCTACCTCTCTTAAGACCAGACATCAATTCAATTTGAGAAGTCGAGGTTACCGACTCTAGGGATAAGAAAAAGTGACTCTTATTGAGATTCATTTCCAAGCCAGACAATTGAGAAAAGATCCTCAGATAGCTAAGCAAAGAATGAATAGAACCCAAATCTGCATGACAAAAAGCATGAGATCATCAGCAAAAAGAAGATGGGATATTTTTAGAGATTTACACCTCCAATGGTATTGGTATGCCAGATTACCATCTAAATCCTTTTTCAACCATCTAGAAAGGACTTCCATACATAAGATGAAAAGGAATGGAGATAAAGGATCCCCTTGCCTAAGACCTGATTTCCCTCTGAAGAAATTGGAAGGGGTTCCATTAATGAGGATAGAGTAAGAAGGGGTAGAGATACATTCTTTTATCCAGGTAATAAATTGCCCAAGAAACCCCACAGAAACAAAAACATTGATGAGAAACTCCCAATGAATTGTGTTATAGGCTTTATGGAGGTCAATTTTGAAAGCACAACGCTTGTGATTGTTATAAAGATGATAATTCCTAAGGATATCTTGGGCCAACAAAACATTATCACCTATGCGACAGTTTTTAACAAAGGCACTTTGATTAGGGCTAACAATATGGGGAAGAGACTCTCTAAGTTGGTTGGCTAAGATCTTGGCAATGACCTTATAAAGGAAATCGCAACAAGAAATGGGTCTATAATCTTGCACTGTGGTAGATTGAGATTTCTTGGGGATAAGAGATATAAAAGTGGAATTAATCTCCTTAAGAAGCTTCCCATGATCCAAAAAATTCTTAATGACATCAGTGACTTCCTGTCCTATTATTTGCCAAGACTGCTGAAAAAAATCATCTGGGCCTGGAGCCTTGTTGGGATGAAGGGAATTAAAATTAGCTCTTATCTCTTATGCTGAAACTTCAGCTATAAGAGAGTTGGTGAGACTTTTAGGTAAAGGGCGAGGGAATAGAGAGGCCACAAACTTTTGAGAAGAGGGAAGACATTTTGAGCTTCCTATAGAAGTTTGGAAATGTTCCAAGAATTGACTACGAATCTCTTGACACCCTACAATTCTAGCCCCATTGGCCAAGTATAGGGAGTGAATGGTGTTCCTATTTCGGTTTGCAATGAGGGATTGGTGGAAGAATTGAGTGTTCCTATCCCCTTCTTGAAGCCATTTAATACGGGATGCTTGCTTGAAAAAGGATTCCTGATCTCTAAGGGCTTTAAATAAATCATGAATGGCTTCAGCCTCTCTTTCTTGAATTTTGTTAAGATTGGCCTGACAGCACTCCACTCTCACACTAACATCACCTATTTGCCCAAAATTAAGGGCCTTAAGAGCTCTCTTTACCAATTTAAGCTTAAACACTACCTGAAACATTGGAGTGCCTCTGATCGGCCTTGTCCAAGCTTTTACTACAGTTTGGAGGAAGTTAGGCTGATTGACAAGGAAGTTGGAGAACCTAAAGGGGGAAGACCTCTTTTGTTGACTAATCAAGGCCCTAACCACTAATGGGGAGTGATCTGAGACATTCGGGTTGAGAATGACACTATACGAGCTAGGAAATTTGGAGGACCACTCTGAATTTATGAGAGTTCTATCGAGTTTCCTAGCAACATTGAGCTCACCACTCTATTTATTGGTCCAAGTGAAAATAGGGCCACTAGCATTAAGATCAAACAAAGCACAGTTAGCTACATACTTCCTAAAGTCTCTCATCCTTTGTATGGCCATAGGGCTCATGGGTTCCACCTCATGAGAGAACAGAATCGCACTGAAATCCCCAGCTATAAGCCAAGGTTGATTACCTACTGTGGAGGATATTTGGGTCAAAGCAGACCAAAGATTTTTCCTATGATTAAGATTATTAGAACCATACACACAAGTGACAAGGAAGGGATTAGTGCTATGAATGGGAGTAACCTCAAATGAATCAATTAATTAGTAAAGAGTAATGTAGAATAGGAGTATCTACCTGCATTCCAAGCTATAACTATCCTAGCATTTGAAGCTTGATCAAGATTAGAGCAAAAAGACCAGCTAGGAAACATCAAGGAGCAGATATTATTCAGAATTAAAGAGGATCTAATACGGGATTCAATCATGCAAACAAAAGCAGTGGAAAGACTCTTAATACAAGCCTTAACAGCTAAATGTTTATTAGGGCTATTGAGCCCTCTTACATTCCAAAAGACTAAGTCCATAGAGAAGCTATAGGGCAGATAACTACTTTTGCTTCCTTCTTGACTTCCTATTAGATCTAATTAAATCCATTTTTGCCCCCTAATACCTGAGCTATTGGGAACCAAATCTAAACTAGGAGAAGAAGGAGAACTACTTACTTGGTAGATGACAGGCAAATCTGGTGCATCAAGAACTCCTGGTGGATCAGCTACATGCGGACTTTCCTCACTGACTACCATTTAGGGGGCTGCTTCCTGCTCTACTTGGTGTGGCTGCTGACTCTCTTGCACTTGCTGAGGGACTGCTAGAGCTGAGTTGGGTTCGATTAGAGGCTCCTCACTGGGGAAGTTCAGCAATCTTGAGGATTCCAAGGTGGAGGACGGCTGCTGGTGGCTCTAGGATATAGGTTCCCTCTCCTTCAACAATTCTTGCTGCAATCCTGTTTCAAATTTCCTCCCAGTAGGTGCCCATTCCTGCTTAGGAGCATGAGGATCTAGTTTCCATTCATATTCTATATGTATTTCCTTGTAAATGATTTGCCCTTCATCATCATAAGTAGCCAGCTGAAAAGAAGTGGGCCAATTCTTGTGCAGAGCCAAATCTACACACACACGAGCATACACAATTCTTGTCATCTTCGCTGTAGGAGTGTCCATGAGCAAGGGGACACTGACAGCACTTGCTATTCTCCCTAAACCTTCAGTAGTCCAATATTCAACGGGAACATTATAAAACCTTGTCCAAACTAGAGCTGACCTAACTACTTCCTGCTCTCCTCCATTCAAGCACCATTTTCTCAAAAACAGAGGTTTTCCTTGCATGTGCCACGGTCCTTTCTCCAAAACCTCATTCATACCATACTCAGAATCGAATTTGAATAGGAAGTTGTTGGAACAGGTAATTAAGATTTCCTTAAGGCCAAATGCAGACCATGACCGAGCTAGTGCTCTCTATACTAAAGGGAAGGTCGGGCGCTTACCAGGAAAGAATCCAATGAGGGTGGTTTTCAATTGAGTCGCACCTTGCTTAGCCACTTCTGGAGGAGGTGTTACATAGATCTGGTTCTCCTTTAGCTCCGGAGGATAGTAGGTCAGGGATTTATCCGTTGAAGTCGCATCCAGACCTGCTGAAACAACTGCTTTCCAAGTTCTGAGGTTGCCTTGAGGAGTCTCCGTCGGGGGTAATGTTGGGGTTGGGGCTGTGCTCAGGATCGGTTAAGAGGGAGGTCGGTGGGAATCCTAAATAGCTGTAGGAGAAGGCAGGATCGAAGAAGCTAGAAGATTTGGGTGATGGTTCTGGTCTCGATTAGGGTTCGGAGAAGGGGGGAGCTTTAGGTCTGAGACGAAAGGAGAAGGTAAAGGGTAGAGAGGAGAACGACTGAGAGTAGTCGGAGCAATGGAATGGGACAACAAAGCCATGGATAGGGAGGGCTAGGGCACAGAAGCTCACCGAAGCAGGAGTCTCAGATAATCGCACTCGCACTCGCACTCTCTCTCATCACACTATGTATTCTTCATTATATTACATTCAAATTCCCTTAAAATTTTACAATATACAAAAAGAACCCTAACATTGTCAAAACCATCTAAGTTAAACCATCAATTGTCAGAAACCTTAATTGTCACGATTCCACTAGTTAAATGCTAACATATTAATTTTTCTATTTTTCTCCTTTTATGCACACTACGGGTAGATGGAGCACCTATGGTGGTAGCGGGTTCCACATCCAAAATCAGATAAAATCCCCTTTTTTTTAAGTTTCTCACAAAGAATTTAGAACTAACCCAAAATCAATCTATATTCTTCAACCAATAAATTCCTTCAACCAACACCAACCTTTATGAAGATAAATCCTTATCCAAGATTAAAAAATTCAAAAGGAGCTCACTTTAAACTAGAATGATGATGCCTTGAAAATCTAGGAGAAGAAAGTAATATCTGATTACATTAAATCAATTGTTATGTATAACTCTTTGTTCAAGAAAAATTTATGAATTCAATAGTTAAACGAAGGAGACCTAAAGATAAAGTATTTTCCAATGTTTTAAAAACCGGACCGGACATCAAACCGGTCGAAAGAAAGGTTTAAGGTTTAGAGGTTCAACCGGTAGTGAACCGCTATCAAACCGGAATATAATAAATAAGATGAAAATTT
>JAOTBA010000007.1:2417682-2450794 GCA_025629845.1 Erythroxylum squamatum | reverse complement strand
CTCTTCTGTACTATTCGATGGAGATTTAGTTGATGGATGTGCATGCACACCAGTTGCAGTAGTATCTCCAAAAATATTACTCAAGGCTAAAAATTCCTTTCATCCTTTTTTTTCTTGAATCTGTGAGCCATTTTATGCACCTATAATGATGAAAAAATAAATGAGAATAAATATTATATAATATGATAATAAAACAAAAGTCATATTTTACCTTAAATAGATTTTTCCAACATTCATTTGTAGCATTAACTTCACCAGTAAAAAAGTTGTAACCAATTCCTATTTCTTTGAGTAAGTTCTTGAAATTCTTTAATCTGGCCCTTAATCCATTATACTTATTCTTCAATTGAATATCAGCATACTCTTTATTGAATTTTGTTTGAAGCCCTGCTTTAATATTCTTCCAACCAGATTTGGAAAAGGTAGTAGTCGTTAGCTTTTCCTTCTTCACTTCTTTAACCGTCAATGAGATTAAATACATCTCTATAGTATCATTTCATACCCCATCTTTTTCATTTACTTCCATACAATCATTTTAATCATTCATATTGTTTAAGCCTTCCATCACTAAATGTAATAACATATAAGTGACATCAATCACAATAATTTTTACAAAGTAGTAAATGCTAAATATAGTTTAAAATAAACATGTGACAATCATAATAATTTCTAAAAAATATTTGGTATTTAAACTTGTACACAAATTAAATTTCATTATATGTGAAAACTTGATAGCAAAATTACTACAGTAAATTATTTACGCATTCTTTCCTTTCGGCTTCGACTTAAGATAATAAGCTACTGAATTCACAAGCAAATGCATTTAATGTAAGTATGGCTACATATATATCAAATTCAACTAACCTACAAATGCATTTAATGTTTAATTCTCCACAGTTATAAGTAACAATAAGCTGCATGAAGAAATGAATAGACTTCAACGTGAAGAACAATGTTTCGGGTCTCCACACTTAAAAGAAACAAGAGCTATTGCGTGCTTCACTATGACAAGACTAGGCTTCACGATAAAGTCATTTAATACTCTTCACTTTTGTAATAATAGGAAGACTACGTGAAGACTAGGCTTTGGAGTCTAGGCTCTGCCATATTAAATGATGTGCCGCTACATTAAATGAAGACAACTGGTATATTATGCGTGCTCTACTATATGCTAAAGATATGTGAAGACTACTTGAAGACTAGGCTTTGCAGCATTAAATGATGTGTTGCTGAATTAAATGATATAAAGACAATGCATGCTCCATTCTATGCTAAAGACGCAAGGATGAGAAGAAAAAAGCTAAAGAGACGTGAGGACAAGGAAAAATAATAACGTGAAGTTTAAGAATAAAACAGCTGCAAAGACAAAGACGTGAGGAAGAATAAAACATCTATAACTGTCTCGGATTTAAAAGACGCGAGGATCAAGAAATGTTATTTTGGTTCTTTATAAAGAATCAGATGAGGTTTTCATTATGTTTAGGAGAGGATTCGAAGCAAAAACTAAAGAGTTGAAAGTGCATCATCTTCTTTATCGTTACAACAAATTGCAGAAGCTTATTCTTAAAGCAGAAGTTTGACATGTTGCTTTTAGTAAGTATGGCTACATATTTTTTTCTTTTCACGGTTTTCATCTCTCCTCCATGATGCCTAGTTTCTCTATTTTTTATGGGTTTGATGTTATGGACAAGAGAGACCAGAGAAATCACAGAAGCAACAGAAAGATATGAAAGCAAACCTGAAGATATTGCAACACCGATGAAGACATAGAAGACAAAGTCGGCACAAAGAAGAGAAAAACTTGAATATGGTATCTTTTTGTGAAAAAAAATGTTTATGAAAATATGTTTTCAAAAATCACGAAAACGTTATTTCTATGTTTTGGTAAAATAGTTGCCGTTTTTTATTTTTAAAAACGAATATATAAACGTGTTTAACCAAACACAATTTTAAGGGTCATTTTTCAATTTACAAAAACCACAACAAAAAACATTAAAAAAATGAAAACAAACAGCCTCTAAAGTTCAAATTATATTTTTAATACTCTTTCTTAATTTGAATTTTTCTTCTTCATCCTAGGTCTTGATCTTAGTCTTTTAAAGTCTTCGAACTTGAGTCCTGTTGTAAAAATATCTGTAACTTGGTCTTATGTCTTCAAGTATTTGAGCTCCATTTCCTTTCTTATAATGCGCTTTCTAATGAGATGATATCTTGTGTCTATATGCTTACTTCAATTATGGTACACGAATTCTTAGTAGGTCATTGGGCGGACTTGTTGTCAATGTAAATCTCCGTTGTTTCTTCTTAAATCAAGTGAAGTTTCTTTAACAATCGCCTTAGCCAAATCGCATGACAAGTATAAGAAGTTGCCACCACATACTCTGATTCACATGCAGAGAGCGTAACACGTGGTTGCTTCTTTGAACTTAATGAAATTGTACAATTACCCATGTAAAATGTAAATCTAGTAGTACTTTTTCTGTCATCAATATCTCTATCAAAGTCGTTATCACAATATCTTATAAGCTTGAAATTATTGGGGGAAGTATAAAATAATTCACACTCTAACGTAACTTTTAAGTATAGAAGTATTCTTTTTGTCGTTTTCATGTGAGCTGTTGTAGGAACTTCTATAAAACGACTCACTACTCCATCAGCATAAAGAATATCAAACCTCGTGCATGTCAAGCACCTCAAACTTCCCACAAGGCTTTTGAATAAAGTGGGATCTTCATTTTTGCCTTATTTAAACTTTGATAATTTCGTTCCACACTCTGTGGGCATGTTCACGGGGTTGCAATCAAGCATGTTAAACTTCTTCAATACTTTTTCGTGTATCCTTCTTAAGAGATAAAAATTCCTTCCTCTATTTGCTTTACTTCTAACTTGAAATAGAAAGACATGTGTCCTATGTCGATCATCTCGAACTCATAAGACATGTCCTATTTGAACTCTTGAAACAATCTCAAATTGTTATCGGTAAAGATGGGATCGTCCACACAAAGGCAAACTAGCAATATATCTCCATTATCATAGGATTTCACATAGAGAACATACTCATTAAGGCAATGAACAAATCTATGTTCTTGAAAGTCTTTCATTTAGAGGACATACTCATTAAGGCAATGAACAATTTCATATTCTTGAAAGGACTTGCCAACGCGACTATTCCACACCCTTGGTGCTTGCTTTAATACATATATTGCCTTCTTCAACTTCAAGACTTAGTTTTCATGCCCTTTGACCACATATCTAAGTGGTTGTTCAATGTACGCTTCTTCTTTAAGATAACCGTTTAGAAATGTCGACTTTACATCTAATTGATAGATTCTTCATTTCATTTAAGCCTCCATTAAGATAAGCAATCGAATAGTCTCTATACGAGCAACCAGGGCAAACACCTCATCATAGTCAATGCCATATCTTTGCTTGTAGCCTTTTGCAATGAGCCTTGCTTTGTATCTTTCCACTTCTCCTTTTTCATTTTTCTTTACCTTATAAATGTTGGAGTTATGTAAATACAGTGCCCTGGAAAGCAACTGTATTTACATGTAACTTAATCTTCTTTAGTTACAGTTTTGTAATGAAAACATTTATTATTAATAAAATAAAAGAGTTTGGTTTTAATGAGCATTATATATCTAGTCATAAGGTACTGAGATTCTTTTGTAAGTAATATACATATACATAGAGATATATGGGAAACATGTATATTATAAGAATCTAAAATAATGGATTCTCAGTTGAATATTCAAGTTGGTTGCTTGATTATGGTTTAGGCTGTAGTGTTGTGATTTATCTCTATTTAAGTAAAATAGTGTACTTTAAGAGAATGATGAGTTTCATATCATGATAGTAGTCGACTATCGATAATGTCACTATTAAATGAATCTGGAATCAAGTATGTTTTTAAGAATAAAGTGGGTCGTTACTTTAATCTTAAAATATACAACTTAACCATTCGCTTATTATGGACAACAATCTTGAAGAGTGGTGAACTCATATATGTTCATTATAATTCTTGACATGATCGAAATGAATTTTTACAGAGTTTTAATCCAGTGTCTGTATGTTGGAATTATTAATTGAAACATATATCAAGGAACATTCATTCAAATAAAGAGTTTATAGTAATATCATCACTTTTTGATATTGTAAGGAGATTGGTGATTAAACTAGCACCAGTAATTTGATGGACTAGCTATCCATTAAGTCTAAACACCAAGATGAGATCTTGTGTGTTAATCACCATAAAGAGTAAAACGGAAGATCTAGAAGGAAAAGCCAACATAAGGGCAAAACGGTAATTTTACCCTTTATTGTGCGGATGGCTATAATAAGGTTCATAATAGGGTTTGCAATTGGACATGAAAATATGTGTTCTTATAAAATTTAGTAATTCAAGAGTTCAACTAATTGTCTTTAGTGGAATGATATTTAGTTAATAAGCTAGAATTAATTTTAATGAGATTAAATTAATTATGGGCTTATTGGAGCTTGAATTATCTAAGTCCAATAAGATTCCTCACTTGGCTTCAAGTAAGATTATCAAGCAAAGTAAGAAATATAAATGGAGGTTTTTAAAGCCTATGATTGAATGTTGGGCTTGCACTAATTAATGGTTAATTAGAAGCCACATGTATATTTAGAAATGGGCTAGACTTTGGTTTAATGTAATTAATTAGATTAATTATATTAAAACAAATTTTTTAAAGAAAGGAGAAGCAATTTAGGTTTTAATGGGTTAATTGTGCAGCTGCACATTTGGCATTAAATTGCTAAATAAAGATGGTATTTATCATGCATTATCATCATTAAATGGAGTTATGATCTTACCATTAAATGGTTTAATTGTTATCTTTTAATGACAGCATGTAACCTATTAGCATTCATTGGATTAAAGAAGAAAGATGTACATTGGATGGACCATGTTCCTTCTTACATCAACCAAAACCAAAATTGATATGTTTTAATTAGGTTAATAGTCTTTTCATATAGCCATCTTAAAGATAAATGAGAAGAGTCTCATTTATTGGCATTTATTGGCTTCTTTATGATTGATTAAAGGAAGAAGTGATGCATTTGATGCTCTTTTCTTCTTTCCTTTTAGGTTAACCAAAAGTGTGAGTGTGTAAGAAGGTGTTCTTGCATTTTTATCACTCTCTCTCCCATCTTACATGAGAGGGCCGAAACTTGCATGATAAGGTATCTCATTTTTGGCTTCTTCTTCTAAGAAAAATCTCCTCCAAAAGTGTTTCTTCTCCTTTCCTACCAAAAGATCTTGTTAACCAAATTGTCTAAGAAGAACAAGTGGTAGATCGAATTGGTTAAGGATACAATATCGAGAAGAGGAAACAATAACAAGAAGAAGAGGATACATCATCTTGGAGAGGATACATTGCCAAGGATAGGATAGTGCAATGAGGAGTTAAAGCTGTAGTGAAGGAGTCGGTAATATTTCTACCATCTTGTTTTTATGTTAACTATTATCCTTATACCGTATCATGTATGGATTAACATGTTGATTTGGTTATCTTGCTTCCGCTGCATTATGATTTCTAAAAAAAGTTTTGAAATCCACCGTTTAACCAAATATTGCATGTTCTCATTTCCGTTCCAACAGATCTATTGCCCACTACGAGCATGTAGAGAGACTTGTAATATATAAATCTTACACTTATATTCTAATTGTTTTAGTTTGTTGTATTTTAATTTAAATTGATGCGTGAATTTTGGAATGAAAATATGTGTATTATGGATAATGAATTTTAGTTCACTTATAACATTTTATTCTTATGCAGGAAAAGTCTATAGGCATGAGGCCTACATCCCGTTAGCTCTTTTTGTACACTCACACTAAGATGCATGACGGTGTGACATTCATCAACACCCGATATAGAGAACTTAATGTATGTGAAATTTATGATTTAACATTAATTCTTAATAATTATCACTTACTAATATAAACATTGCCTCCGAATAGGACCAAATATAAAAAAGCATTCAGCGATAGTCTCATCACGAACAAGTTGTTGATGACAGTCAGACATATCTTGATACAGTGGGTCGTAGGGACTATCGTAGAAGGATCTTCGGGTTAGGTTCATTTGCAAACACATGTTATTCACAATCTTCCACGTCCAGTACAACAACATCTAATAGACGGTTGACAATCAATAAAGTCAATGAGCTTCGGAGCACAGTGCAGACATGTATTGATGGAGTACATAGCTCAGCTCCGTAATGAGGTGGACGAGTTGAAAGGGAGGGGTAGCACCTCAAAGCATTCGCGGTCACCAGGACAATAGTGTACTTGTAATCATTTCATTTGAATTACAAATACTTATTGTGTATAATTTAATGTTTTTATTATCAATTAAGATAATTTTAACTTTATATCATCAATCAACTTTCTGTTTAAACAAATTAAATATATAAACATATCAAAATATTATGCACAGCTAATTCATAACTGTTGAAATTATGTATTAACCATAAGATCATGAAATAAAATTTAATGTTGGGATTTTAAAAAAAATTTAAAAAATATTTACCGACAAAAAATACAAGTACATCTGTAAAATCCATTATATTTATCGACGGAACACAACAAACCGTCGATAAAATCTATGATATTATCGATGGAACAAAGAATCACCATCATTAATATTGACAACCAGTCACCAAATTTACCGTCAAGATTTGCTTAACCGTCAGTATATTCACCCACAGTTATCATAACCGTCGGTAATGTTACCGACGGAATAACCAATATCATCTGCAAATATTATGACAGAAATAAAATGACTGTAGGTAAATTTACCGATGGTCACAGCCGGCTATCGGTATATTCACTGACGATTACATAAAGCGTTCGTAACTGTTGGTAGATTTACCCACAACCAATTTTACAATGCTTTTGTCCGTCGGTTAATTCCGTCGTTAATTTCTATTACCAACGGAATCCCAAGGTTTTCTATCGATAATATCCGTCGCTAAACAACATTTTTCTTGTAATGTTTGACCTAATAATCCATAAGGAAAATCATAAGGAGAAAAGGAAATGAAAACTATAAAAGAAGATAGGGAAAGAATAACTAAAGAAAAGAAGCCAAAATCTAAAGCTCAACATTTGTTTTCGTTTTTCCTTGAAGAAAATTATTCTTTATTTCTTGATTAAGAAGATAACTATAGTCATATTCCCTTTTATTATTAAAAAATTTGAAGATTTAGCCATCAATGTCATTTGGCTATTCAAATATCCTTGTATTCTTTCATTTCTAATCTATGTTTTGATGATTTTATATCTCAATTAAACTGCTAAGAAACCACAAAGAAAAAAGAAAAAGCTCTCATATACCCCACAGGCTATCAATAATCATAGAGGAGTTTTTTAGATTGTGCTTTATGTCATGCACTAGGTCACAATTTCAATTATTGTTTGTGTTACGTTGCATCTGACCTTTAAAAAAAAGAGGAGAGAGGGGGAAGAACAATTGGAAAAAAGTTGGATATAAAGCCTAAGGTCCCTTGGATCAAATGAATCATCACATCTTTTATTTTCTTCTAGTTTTTTTTTTTGCTCTAGATAACTTTATTTTAGATTAGTGTTGTTTTCTTCCTCTAGCTACACTTTTCACACTATGCTTTAATTTCCTTTTCTATTATTGTCCAACTTTCTTTGTTATGCCTTCACTCTCTGTTTTGATTCATTCCTATTTCCTTCTCTTAGTTATTTTTCCCTATAGTTATTCCTTGTCATAAATTTTTGTTGGCTCCTTTTACTGTATTTGTTATTCTTTATCCATTCTTTCATATATTTTTTTCCCTTCTCTGCTCTTTTTTTTTATTTTTTTCTATATCTTTTCTCGAGCTCTCTTCTATTTTGTGCTCTCTCAATTGGTGCTTTCTCTAATTTGTTTTGTACCCTTCTTTTCTCCAATTGTTCTTAGCCTCTATCCTTAGTATTTTTTGTTCTCCTCTCCCCTATTTTTTCATTAGGGTTTCTTAGGTGAAATTGAGGTGAATTAGGATTATTTGATTTTAATTAAGATTACTTAGGGTTAATATTAATTAGATTTTATTAATATTTATTATTATTAATGAAGATTAATTAGAGTGAATCTAAAATTATTGATAATTGAATTAATAATAATTTATTTAAGTTTAATTACAATAATTAAGTCTCACAGTGCTACGTAACTTTCACGTGGCAATACAAAAATCTACTTAATTAATAAAAATATATAAAGAATGCCAAATCAATAATGAGGTGATAATTGACTAACAAAAATATAATTCCATTAAAATTATAATAATTTAAGATTAATTTAAATAATTTTGAAATATTAAAATCTTTTTAAACACTCTAAATTGTTAAAAATGTGATATGTTAGTGAATATATAAAATCAATTAAGTTGGCTTCACTCAATAGCTTAAGTTATTGTGGTGAAACCGTCATTTAACATGGTATCAAAGCATTTATGACCAAGTGGTTGTGAGTTCAAACCCTACCATCCACTTATTATTCAACACAAGATAGAGTGAGTCTATGTAAGATTCAAGCCTAAAGGACTTTCACTAGAGGGGATGTATTAGTGAATATATAAAATCAATTAAGTTGACCTCACAGCTATTGTGATGAAATGGTCATTTAACATGATCTTTATTGGATGCAAATATTAGAGTTAAAAAATATTTTTCTTTTGTCTTAAAATAAGATATAGGAAAGCTTTAGGTTTGAAAGAAATAATACCTTTACTTATTTTGGTGATAAAAAAAAATAAACACACATCGGTATGGCAGTCTAGGTAACTCAAAGCATTTACCACAGGAAATTTGAGGTGGGAATGCAACTTGGATTGACGGACGATTTGTTTGACAATGTGATGCACAATCCATACAGAATCAGATGGGCTATTTGATGACATTGATATCGAGAAAAGGAATCTTCTTCATTGGGACCCAACTCAATGGGTCACCTATCATATCCATCAAGTTGACGGGTACACTAGGTTTCCTCACTCTCAAATCATGGCAACTAAGAAATGTTAAAAAATGGACCAATTTAGGATTAGTGACAAAAAATGAAGTGTTGTCATTAATTGAAATGAAAGGAGAAGATCAGAGAAGATCAATGTATCTTCTTCCTTCTTTCCTTTATTCATCATTTTGCATTCTTAATTTCGAGGGCTGAGGGGCTTAATTTCACCTCTCACAGCTCCGGTTCCAGTCCAACAGTTTTCGTGGCCTAAGAATATCGGTTGCTACTTCTACGTACTAGATAAAAATCAACCAATTATACCCTCACGTAAATCATAATTATGCCGTTTCCGTTGAACTCAGGTTGATGGTCAACCTAAAACTAGTATAAGTTATGCAAAGTTTTTGCATAACCAAATATATTTACTGTGAATTGAGGTTCATTCTGTCGAGACATGTTTTATGATGCTCCTGAAAACGTGACATAAGGCACGAGTTCTGGAGGAGCTTCATTTGAATCATTAACATATAAACAAGCGAATAATAACAGGAGATTATTATGTGATGGGATATCTCATTGACATCTGCTCGAATCCACCATAAACACTCCATCAACTACAAGAAATGAGTTTCATGAGCCTATCAGTTTACAATTTTAAGGTTATGATATATATATGGTCTGTGATTAACCAAAATGAAAGTCTTAAAATAATCAAAATGGCAGCTAAGAAGAATAACGTAGTGTACTGTAGAAAATATTGAAATGGAGTTGTTGTTTATCATATGGTGCCTGCAAAGAAAATGAAGTTTGTTGTCAGCGTAAACATTTTCAGTTTTAGTCGCCAACTTTTTTCAAATGCTATTGGTAAAAGACTACCATGTGACTAGGTTAAGGGTAATTAAGGCAATTAGGACTAATAAACATCACATTATAAGGATTAAGTTGACAAAGCACATACAATTATTGTATGCTTAATAGAGGGAAACGTATAGTTGATGCTAATGGGCACTAATTAAAAAAGGAGTAAGAAAAGAAATATGAAGATGAGAGAAAAGAGGGAAGCGAAAGCAACTTCGTATGGCCCATGACATGTCCACTCCGCAGCCTAATGATGTGAGGGTATGAACTTCTTCTTCTACTACTACTCCTCCTCCTCTCTTCTTCCTATTCTTTTCACCTTCTTCATACACCCCTAGACCTGTTCTTTTTTTTCCTTTTTTTTTCAAAACCAAATTACATCAAAAAGTGTTCGCCGATAATCGATACGATGTCTAATGAAAGAGGAAAGGACATAGCAGAAGGATCCAATGAACATCAACAGCCAGCAACCCCTAGTCGCTATGAATCTCAGAAAAGAAGGGACTGGAACACTTTTGGGCAGTACCTGAAAAACCAGAGGCCTCCAGTCCCACTTCCTCAGTGCAATTGCAACCATGTTCTTGACTTTCTTCGGTACCTTGATCAGTTCGGGAAAACTAAGGTACATCTACAAGGCTGCATGTTTTATGGGCAACCTGAACCGCCTGCTCCTTGTACTTGTCCACTTAAACAAGCTTGGGGCAGTCTCGATGCCCTCATCGGACGGCTCCGAGCAGCCTATGAAGAGAACGGAGGCTCACCGGAGACAAACCCTTTTGCGAGCGGAGCTATTCGGGTTTATCTAAAAGAAGTTAGGGAATGTCAAGCAAAGGCCAGGGGAATACCTTACAAGAAGAAAAAGAAGAAGCCGACCTCAATCAATAAGGGAACTGATGAATCCAGCTCCACAATGCACTTTTCTTGAGCTCCTGTCCTCTTTAAGAAATGGTGATTTGATTGTCTTCTAGCTTCCTTAAATGTTATTATTATCTACCAAAATACCTGTGTTCTTTCTTGACATAGTCGCTCTGCCAATTCTAGTTCATTTTCTGATTAAAAGATGTAGTTGCTGATATTTAATGAACAAAACGAATCACAAGCACAAACCCCCAGATTCATTACCTAATTAACCAGACAGGAAAAGCCTAGAGGTGGATATATAACCATCAAATACAGCTAGCATGTCTGTCAGACACCCTCCAATAATCATAAATTTGTCAAGATCTCAATCCTTTGGTCCTTACTCGTAGTGTCATCAGCGAATATTAGAACCCTAATCCACATACAGCTAACAATTGTGATAAAAAAAGAATCTCAAGAATACAATAATACCCTATATCTACATCGTTCGGATATTACATGCAATGTTGACAAGTTTAGATTGTTGGATATAGGCATATAGCTACCAATAACATACCAGCAGTACGTAGGTCTATTGATCTACTCAGTATATATAGGCAGGAAGCAGATCATGATAATACAATATCAAATATTCGCTGTCTCTACATTAATTTCATATTTTATATGCTTCCAATTAAGTTAACTTTTTCATTAGGCATCTTTTTAAGATTATGAAGATTTTGTGCCCCAATGAATGGTGAGATCAGGTGATGTACCTCGCTTGCGCTTTTCAATGTTAATGCATTATTTAATGCCCAGGTGAATGATTGAATCTCACATTAACCAAAGTTTAAGGTTTGTTGATCGATTCTTTACTTAAAATATTAGTGCTAATTCATGATGTCTGTGTATGACAATTTTCTCCTTTTGGATACTTATAACAGCACTGTGGTCTTGTCAATCAACGATCAACATTTCGTTTAACATCACATTAACTGCCTTTTAAGCTGAATATGCATGGAAGGGTAATTTTGAGATATCATATCTGCCCTTCGTACATGTTAGATTTGAATGCTGTCTGATCAGATTTTGTGGGTCAATAACTTTATAGATTTTGTGCAATGGTGCAATATATACGTTTTTGGAACTCAGCTTGCATGCTAAAAGCAAAGCATATGTACTCAAAAGGGAAGGGAAGGGAAGGGAAGGGAAGCATATACCTCCATTTCCTCTTCATAACCTCATTAGCATATATATGTATATAGATTTGGCTCCTCTGTCTCTGTTCCAAGGTACGTACGGCTACAAATTTACATGGCATTGGTTTAAAGCACTTTTAGATAAATCCAACTAACATCAATTCACATGTAGCGCCAAATAATTACCGAGCCTACTGAGTAGCTGATCTGTACATCCCTTCCTTAACTTCAAGTATTCCTTCGTGTCTACCCCCCTCAACTGAGAGAAGGAAAAAGAAAAAGAAAGCCTTAGTATCAACTAGAGTACATAATATCTAGTATTAAACATAAGAAGCTGTACTTACTATTTCCCATATGACTAGATTTCATCCTCCACTTTAGGAAGCTAGGAGATTAGAGGACTCGTATTTAGTGGTGGGGTGGAGTTTTGCTAGTACTAGAAATGATTATTACCTGTTTCATAAACCCCAACCTATTCTCATATGGAACATCTCCAAATCGAAAAAATGAATAGCAGAACATTTTTAGTGATTGTTTATTGACTATATGTGTATGTATACATATGTTAATTTTGTATTGTACAGAAATTGTAGCTACAGAATAATTGAGTTTGATGCGAAATCCTTTGACAAGAATATTGTAGAGAGAGTCAGAGAAAGCCCAAAATATATAGCATTTGTTTTGTTAATAAACTTTACGGTTTGGCCTAGGGTTCATTAGAGTTTCCTTAACTATTTTGTTGCCTTAAACCTCATATCCGCTCTATATAAACGGTATACCACATCCTAGCGGATTTTAAGGTGTAAATAGGAATCGTTATATAAAGAGTACGCCTACGTATCTCATGCATGGAACTTTGGTTCATTTTATTTGTATTCTTCGCCGTAGAAATTGCACGCAAGAGTCATCACTTACCATGCGCACGTCCCTGGTGATCACAAGTTATGAATGTAACAAAACATACAATTGCATGCGTAGACACCAATATATGGAAACGCTTCTCTCAAATACTCGTTACTTATTTCTTGCTCATTGGCATGCATCTGCCCCATATGAAGCATTCCAAACGTGATCATGTAATGCATTTACATATATGTTATTTGTGATGCTATAGTTTGCTATTCCATGGCTTTTGAATGCACCATGAATGTGGATTATCATTTACTTTTCGCAATCACTGAGATTATTTATATGGGTAGACCTTAGAGGTTTAGGCTCTAGTTTTAGGTATTTCAAGGGGATAATATCATGTCATAATTGTAGTGGTCAGTGCAGTTGGACGTTATTAAGAACAATTAAGATTTGAGTATTGTTTGAAATTATTAAAATTATGTCTATATGCACTAGCTATAATCATGATATACATTTTTAAAAACCCACTACATAATTATTGTGCGCACTCACCCAACATATCGAATAAGCTAGGTTGTTTTCAGATTGTTCAAAGAACTTAGACATAATATGGTTGCTAGAGCCTAATTTGTTGGGGAAATACTTGTTTCAAAAGAAAATGAGGACGTACAAAGATTTATTGCTACAGAAGACTTGTAATTCACTTTCTTATACATGTTATTAGTTTCATGTTTTTTAAGTTAGATTTTTCATCGTGTAGCATGGTTATCTTTTGATCAGTACAAATTTTGGTTATCTGAGCTTTCAATGTTTGCGTATGGCATACAGGAGTACGCAGTTCAAGAACAACCTAGTAGAAACTAAGGAGCCTCTATGGCACCTTTGGAGTTGGCTGCGGTTTCGCCTTTGACTGAGCTCTCTCTGCACGTTCTTCACAACCCCTATGAACATGCAAAATCAATCTACCACAACTCTTTTCGGCGAGTTAATTTGTCTTATGGGTTTCTTTGTGTCATTTGTGCATTTGCAAGCACTTACTGATTCAGAGTTACCATATTTATATATCCTACTGCATGTTTGTATCCTTAATTAAGCACTTCATTTAATATCATTACGAAGCTATGAAATTTATTGCTTTTACTGTTCATTTTTAGTTGGCATGACTAGTTTTTAGTTCCATGAAATTCATAGTTTAAACATGTTTTTAAACCTTTCACTAGGGCACGTTACTATGGACAGATTAATTTTTTCTTTCAAAATCATTAGTGCACTAGACACAAATTACTAAAAGCAAAATAATATTAATCAATTTGGACATAAAACATGTTTTATATATAATTATAAAAATTATGTTAAAGAAACAATATCTTTAAAATAAACAAATGTTATTCTAAAACATATTATATATAATTATAAAAATTAAGTTAAAGAAGCACATTTGAAATGTTATTCCAAAATTCTTATATTTTTTCATTTATGATTGTTTTAAAGCATAAATAAAAATTAAATATAGTAAATTAAATAAATTATATATAAAATTAAATGATTTTAATTGGTTTTATTAATCGTACCAACTATTTTATCGATTCATCTTCTTGAGAATTAGGTTTTGATTCACCGCTCTAATCTCATATCTATTCCTTAGCCATCTTTACGGAAGCTTTTGCTTCAACATTTCATCAGTTTTAGTGTCCTAGCTCGTACAAGCTGGCTCCTCCCTAGTAGTACCATGCTCTATTCTTTTCAAGACTATCATAGTTACTAAAATGGGTTTTGGTTGGGTTGAGAAAAATAGGATATGAGAGCTAATTCGGGAAGTGGTCTTTTGCCGAAGATTATTGGTATAGTTAAATTCTTATTTATCTTTTTTTTTTCAAAAGAATACAAGGTGGTCCATTATAAGTATTTAAAAGGTATTAGGTTTCAAACTCAGGAAATTTGGAGTCACATCATATATTTACTGATATGCCAAAAGACAAGGGATTATTTCTACTATCAATAGAATGGCAATAGCAGTGTGAATATTAATGCACATTTAGTACTAAAATAAAAAGAAAAGCATTTTGTGAAAGTCCAGTTACAAGATGTTTCCTGGTCTTAGAATTTTTTGTAATGTAAGAAGAGAATAATATGTATAGATAGATAGATGGATGGATAGATATCATTCAAATGGAATAATCTAAATATTGCTCAAAATATCTAGATATTATTCATATTAGAAGAATTTATATAAAATATCTAGATAAAGATAAATTATTTGTGATATAAAAGAGAATATTGGAATGTGTGGTAATCATAACTAATTGAAATATGTGGTAATATTTAATTTGATACACCTATAAATATACATTCATCTTCTTGTTTCATGTATCAAGAAACAAATTGAAGTATTCAAAAGTAGAATTTGTGATAATTCTAATCTTATAAGTTCTTAGATATTAATTAATATTTGTAACTTATAGTTAGAGAGTGTTTGTATTATAATTCATCTTTTCACTCGTAATAGTATTTTGCGTATGTCCTATTTCTTCCAATCTTAATTGAGTTACGATCTTACTCTATCCACTTAAGCATCCCTATAAGTAGTGTGAGAGCCTAATTAGAGTGTGCATATCTACTTATTGTATGCACTTTAGTTGTCACCATAAGTGGATTGTCCACATCAGAAAATAAGTTAAATATTATTCACTTTTTGAAGGCACTAGATACTATTCAGGTATACAATTATTGTTTTATAAAATAGTCAGAGCTATTTCTCTTAGCTCAATGAAGTTAGGGATAGAAGCGATGACAACCAAATTTAAGATTGAGAAGCCTAATAGGAATAATTTCTTATTGTAACTTTTATTATTACAAAGAATAATTGCCTTGTAGTTCTTATTAAAGGCTTGCAAACTTGTTGAAAATGGAAGTTATCCTTTCAATGGAGAACTAACTTGTAACTATTAGTTAAAGGTTGTCAGACTTGACAAATGATGTCAAATGGAATAAAATAGATGTGAATGTTATTGTAAATCTTCATTTAACAAAAGCTTATGAAGTTTTATTAAATGTCAAGGAGAAGAAACCAGAAAAAGATATATGAATTCATCTCACAAAGCTATACGAGATCATGTGACTCCATAATATTATTTATTAAGAGGAAAATTTTTACTTTTTGAATTTTGGAATCTATTTCAATGACTAAGCACATTAATAATTTGATTAGTTCATTTTCTCAAATTATATCTTTAGGTTATAGAATAGAGCCATATAAACATATCAAGCTTTTACTTTAAAGTCTACCTAATTATATAATTAACTTATCATCAACTTCACCAATACTCTTCTTACAAACTACTTAGTCTTTAGTAATGGTACACCAGTGATTTTAGGGAAGAAATTTGTTAAAAGAATAAAGAAGACATAGATTCTAGTTCATACCAAGTTGAAGCTTTAACAGTGACAAAAGAAAATCAACATAATATGGTCCAAATAGGGGGAGAAATAATGTTAAATTATAATTAAGAAATAAGAAGAATTTAAAATACTACAATTGCAACAAGAAAGGTCACTTCAAAAGGATTATTGGAATTTGAATAAGAAAATTTCTATTTCTTAAAAAAAAATACAAGTACTTCAAATGATGGTAATGCTCTACATTGCAAGCCATAACAACAACTAAAAATAAGAAGTCACTATTGGAAGTATGGCTCTTCAACTTAGGAGATATTTTCACATAACCTCTAGAAGAGAATGGTTCCATCATTATAAACGTATCTTAGGAGAATATATGTACAATTATGATAATTATCCTCTAAAGGTTTTTGGTTCTAAAATCGTCAATCTGAAGATGTATGATGGTATAATTCATACTCTTTAAGAAGTATGACATTTGGAAGGCTTAAATTAGAATTTGATGTCTCTAGAATGACTAGATGAAATTAGGTACAAACTAGAAATTGTCAACAAAAGTTTTAAGATAATCGATGTGCATTTTTACTTATGAAGGAAAAAAAGATCTATGCAAATTTATATAAGTTAAAGGAAGAGACATTGCTAGAAGTAGAAGTATTGACCATTTTAAGCAGTCCAAATGAGACATCTTCAATGTTATGATATTAAATAAATACATATATATATAGAGAGAGAGTTATTATTATACTTTTGTGAGTACTATTCTATAAGTAAGTAACACTGTGTCAATTTTAATACATCAAATTCAAGAAGTAAGGTTGTTCTTGAATTAATTCACTTTGATTATGGCAAACACCAATTCCATCCATAGAAGGAATAAAGTACTTATTCTCTTTCATTGATGATCATTCCAAGAGGTTTTACATGTATGCAATCAAGAGGAAAGCAAATGTTTTCATATTCTTAAAAATTTTAAAAGCGTGTGTTGAACTTGATTTTGATATAAAAAAAGATTAAGTTATTAATGATAGATAACAAAGGAAAATATACTGGTAATGAATTTGATATATTTTATAAGGAAAAGACATTAAAAGACATTTCATCATTTTATATACTCCTTGATAAAATGGAGTAGTAGAGCAAATGAATAGAAGTCTATTAGAAAGAACAAGAGCATTGCTAAGAGGTATAGGCCTAGATAAGTCTTTTTGGGTAGAAGCAATCAATAACACCTGTTATATGGTGAATCAAGTTCCATAAGTTGGAGACATTAATAAATATGTGGACTAAAAAGCTAGTGGATTATTCTAACTTCCATCTATTTATATGTCTTGTGTATGTGTATAATTATAAAGAAACCACGAAGCTAAATCGAATTAGAGGTATCCCTTATGGTAACTTACTATTTGTAAGGTAATTATTAGTAAAGATGTTACCTTTATAAAAGATAAATTATAAAGGGAAGAAAAAGATAGCATTACTTCACAAAGACATTTAAAGACTATTGTATAGGTATAAAAGGAATTTCTTGCTTCTTTTGACGTAACATTAGAGTAAGATGTTAAAGAACTATTGGAGTTTGGAGCTCTAGAAATTCATTGATCCAATTGCATACAAGAGAACCAAATTGACACACAAATTATATAATAGAAGGCAATATATTATAGTACCTTTAAATAGATTATGGAGAGATATTCTAAGAAGCACTTAATAATCTAAATGTCTCTTATTAGATAGCAGCAATGTAGAAAGGATTTGAGGCTTTTCATAAAAATATAACTTAGGAACTTATACTATGATCAAAATGAAGTAAGCTAATTGGTAATAAATGGGTCTTTAAGATTAAGTGAATCGTGATGATTAAGTGGAGGGATATCGTGTAAGATTAGTAGTAAAAGGGTATGCTCAAATAGAAGAAATTGATTTTAATGAAATATTTTTCCTATGGTTGGACTTAATACAGTCAGGATAATCCCAAAAATGTATATTGTATTTGAATTATATCTAAAGTAGTTAGATCTAAAAACTATTTTTCTTCGTGAAGATCTTAGCTAGGAAATTTATATGTTCTAAGGTCTTGAAGAAAAAGAAAAGGAGAGCTTAATCTGCAAGTTGAACAAATATCTATATGGTTTTAAAAGTTGTTGGCATAAGAGAATTGATTCCTTCATTATATGCCTTGAGTACAACAAAATTAATGTAGCTTCCTATGCACATTTTAGGAGGTTTGGTGATTTTGCTTTCATTATTTTGTTGTTGTATATAGATAACATGTTGGTGATAATGATTTCATTATTTTATTGTTCTATGCAAATAACGTGTTGGTTGCGGACCCTAGCAAAGATCATATTAAAGAATTAAAGGTACAATTGACTAGAAAATTTGAAATGAAGGACTTGCGACAAGCAAATAAGATTCTAGGGATACAAATTTATTAAGATAAAAAAATATTTGGCTTCTTAGAAAAAATACTGAAAGAAGATTTTGTGACGCTTTAATATGCAAAAGTGTAAGTAAATATCTACCGTTCTTTATGTTAGTTTCAAGTTATCCTCTAGTATGAGTCATAATAATGAAGATGAGATGAAGATGCCTCGAGTATTGTATGCATCTGTAGTTAGGATTTTAATATTTGTAATCATTTATAAAAAACTAAACATTGCACATGCAGTGGGAGCAACTAATCGTTACATGGAGAATCTTGATAAAGAGTATTGGAACCTTGTAAAGAGGATCATAAGATATATTAATGAGACTTTAATGTTGCATTATAATATAGAGGATCATACTTTATTATCAAAGGATATGTTGAATCTAATTATGGATGTCATCTTAATAGAAGAAAATCCACTACAAGTTATGTATTCATGATGGTTGGTAGGGTTGTAAGTTGGATTTCAATGCCACAATTAATTGTGGCTACATCAATAATAGAAACAGAATATCCAGCAGCTACATAAGCTAGAAACAAAATGATATGATTGGAATTGGTGTTGGAAGAATTTAGGTATAAACAACAAAATGTTTCATTATCTTGTAACAGTTGGAGTGTCTTGCATCTAATAACGAATTTACATTTCATTAAAAAATCAAGCATATAAGAGTTTAATTTTACTTCGTATCTGACAAAGTAGAGAAAGGAATTGTAAATATGTAAAAATTCCTTACCAAAGACAATATAATAGATTTTATGATAAAAATAGTCAACAGTGACAAGTTTATTTGTCGTCAATCCTCATACAACATAACATAGATGCAAGTAATAATAAGGTGGTATAGAGAATGATTGATACTCAACAAAATTTTTAAGTGTAGGATTGTTAGATATTATTAAGTGGAAGAAGCTAGACACTACTTAAAATATTTAGATATTATCAATGATTAAAAAACTGAGCTACCCAACTTTTTGATTCAGTTTAACTCAGTAACCCTTATTATTGAAAATCAATAAATTTGTTAATTAATCTGTCAATTTTTGTTTTTTAAATCAAAATGAGCTTGTTGATTTTTATTTAACAACTTAGTCCTTCGATTAAAATTTAACTTCTTGAATGGGTAAGGAAAGTCTCCTTCTTTAATCCTATTTTAAATTATTTAATTTAATTTAATTTTTATTATATACCAAGTTTATAATAATATAATACCAGTTGAACCTTTAAACCTGAAATCTTTTTACTAGTTTAATTTTTTGTCCAATTTTCAAAATCTTGAATATTTTTCATATTAGAAGAATCTAAATAAAATATCTAGATAAAGATAAATTATTTATTGTACAAAAGTGAATATTAGAACGTGTGATAATTATAACCAATTAAAATGGGTCTTTAAGATTAATGAAATAATGATGATTAAGTGGAGGGATATCGTGTAGGATTAGTAGTAAAAGGGTATGCTCAAACATAAGAAATTGATTTTAATGAAATATTTTTTCTTATGGTTGGACTTAATACTGTCAGAGTAATCTCATAAATGTGTATTGTATTTGAATTAGATCTAAAAACTATTTTTCTTCATGAAGATCTTAGCAAAGAAATTTATACGCTCTAAGGTCTTGAAGTAAAAGAAAAGGAGAGCTTGATCTACTAGTTGAACAAATATCTATATGATTTTAAGAGTTGTTGGCATAAGAGAATTGATTCCTTCATTATAATCCTTGAGTACAGCAAACTTAATGTAGATTCCTATACATATTTTAAGAGGTTTGGTGATATTGATTTCATTATTTTGTTGTTGTATATAGATGACATGTTGGTGATAATGATTTCATTATTTTATTGTTCTATACAAATGGCATGTTGGTTGCAGACCCCAGTAAAGATCATATTAAAGAATTAAAGGCACAATTGACTAGGAAATTTGAAGTGAAGGGCTTGTGAGCAGCAAATAAGATTCTAGGGATACAAATTTATTGAGATAAAAAAAAGATTTGTCTTCTTACAAAAACTACCTAAAGAAGATTTTGTGACACTTTAATATGCAAAAGTGTAAGTAAATATCTACCCCTCTTTATGTTAGTTTCAAGTTATCCTTTAGTATGAATTATAATAATGAAGATGAGAAGATGAAGATACCTCGAGTATTGTATGCATCTGTAGTTAGTATGGTTGGTGGGGTTGTAAGTTAGATTTCAACGCCACAATAATTGTGGCTACATCAATAATAGAAACAAAATATCCGGTAGCTACACAAGCTAGAAACAAAATGATATGATTGAAATTGGTGTCGGAAGAATTTAGCTACAGACAACAAAATGTTTCATTATCTTGTGACAATTGGAGTGTCTTGCATCTAATAAGGAATTTAGCATTTCATTAAAGAATCAAGCATATAAGAGTTTAATTTTACTTCGTACCTGACAAAGTAGAGAAAGGAACTGCAAATATGTAAAAATTCCTTACCAAAGACAATATAGTAGATTTTATAATAAAAATAGTCAACAGTGATAAGTTTATATGCTGTCAATCCTCCTACAACATAATAGAGATGCAAGTAATATAACAATAATAAGGTGGTATAGAGAATGATAGATACTCAACAAAATTTTCAAGTGTGGTATTGTTAGATATTATTAAGTGGAAGAAGCTAGACATTACTTAAAATATCTAAATATTATTAATGATTAAAAAATTGAGCTGCCCAACTTTTTGTTTCAGTTTACCTTAATAACCCTTATTATTGAAAATCAGTTAGTTTGTTAATTAATTTGTCAATTTTTTATAAGCTAACCGATTTTGTTAAACCAAAATGAACTTGTTGATTTTTATTTAACAACTTACTCCTTAACTTAAAATTTAACTTCTTAAATGGGTAAGGAAAGTCTCCTTCTTTAATCATATTTTAAATTCTTTAATTTTATTCAATTTTATTATATACCACATTTATAATAATATAATAACAGTTGAACCTTTAAACCTGAAATCTTTTTACTGGTTTAATTTTTGATCCAATTTTCAAAATATTGAATATTGCTCATATTAGAAGAATCTAAATAAAATATCTAGATAAAGATAAATTATTTATTGTACAAAAGTGAATATTAGAACGTGTGATAACTATAACCAATTAAAATGTGTGGTTATAGTTAATTTAACACACCTATAAATACCCATCCCTCCTCTTATATTATATTTCAAGTATATAAAATAGAGCTTGTGAGAATTCAAATCATATAAATTCTAAATTCTAAATTAATATTCGTATCTTATAGTTATAAAGTATTTATACTTAATTCCTCGTTTTCACTTATAATAATATTTTATGTGTCTTATTTCTTTCAATTCCAATACAGTTATGATTCCAACTTTGGATAACTGAAACTTCAATCCTTCCAATTGATACTGATCTTGGTCAACTTTAATTAAAATTGCTAAAATTATTGTTAGTTAATTTTATACCAATAAATAGTAATATTTTTATTTAATTTAAAACAAATATTATTGTTTATATTACAACAAAATTACTTCTTATCTTTCTGTTTTGTTAAATTTCAAGTCTCAAATCTGCCACCGAAGTTAAGACCTCCTCCACGGCCATCTTCATTTCCATGCTGTCTGACATTGACACCGACTCCTTTTCTTTACCATTCGTATATAACTTTTTAAGCCTTATATCGATTAACATAAACACTAACGTTGGCATTAAACCTAGCTTCCCTTTTGAACCCAAATTTGCTTCTTTCCTAAAATCCTCCACCACCTTGAAACTTGTGAACCCAGCTACTCTTCCTTTCTGAATTGTGTTATGGTTAAGAACTGTACAGTGGTAAGCAATGAAGAGGACTGGTAATTCACTGTATTATTTTCCAAATTAAAAATTCTATTAATGCTCAGTCTCTTTAAATAACTCAAAGTTTGCTTTTGGTCTCCATCGCATCGTCCAGATTGGAGGCACTCCCTACTTTCGGGTAATATGATTTTTGTGATCCCCATCCTCAGATATCAAAGAGAAGCAACTACCCACCAACGTAGGTTAGGACAGTAGACTCCTTTAAACTCTTGAAAATAATACTACGTACGTAAAAGAACAAAGTCATACACTACTCTTGAAGGCAATGAAAGCTTTAAGAGAGAGCCCAACCAAAAAAGGAGCCATTATGGACCTACTAATTTACGTAATTCTACTACAATGGTGGACTCGAATCAGGACTCAGGAGTCCATAACTCGAAGCAAAGAGTGCACGAAATTCCTTACTGGGAATATAAGAGGAATGGTAGATTCTTTAAGGAAGCATTACAAATTAGCAATTCCTTTATGTCACTCCGGGAAACCTCCTTTCAAAGAATCTATACGTTGTAATGATAAATATTTATAATTCAACTTAGAATTCGAAAGTTTTAAAGAGAAATTCTCTCAGAATATGTACTTAATTTCTTATCGATAATATAAGTAAGCATCAGAAAACTTAGAAAATAATGGTTTTTTAATTTATGTTTTTCTTTTAAATAAATACAAAAACTTGTTTAGTTATTAATATATATCAACATAGTTATATTTTTATCACTCATGATAATTACATATTAGATTAAACTTAAAGATAAATTATTTTTAATTATTAAATTTATTTTAATCTCTTAAATAATATTTATTAATATATTATCAATAAAATTATTTTATTTTATTAAATAAATAATTTAAAATTAAATTTTATTTTTGAATTAATATTTAATTTAAATATATTTTAATTATTGAATCAAATTTTATTTGAAATTTTCATATTTTATAAATATTTTAAATTTAATGATATTTATTAAGTTAATTTTATTTAATTTAGTTACAAGATTAAATAAATTATTAAATTAAATCAAATTATTCATAATTTTAATTAATTAAATATAATATAAAATTAAATTATTCAGATTATAAAAAAGAAAAAAAAACAAAAATCTTGTGGTTCTTATAAAATTTAAAAACTGAAGCAAACCAAAACTAAAACTAAAAACTAAAAACTTAAACAAAGAAAATTTGGGAATTATGATGAGTATAGAGTGCAAAGAAATTTTTAAGTAATAATAAGGTGTTTTTGTGGGAGTAGCTTGATTGTTTGTGTGTGTTGGTAGCATAAGAACAATTTAACTCATTTGACCCAAAATTGAAAAGGCTCAAATGATGGAAGTCCTTGACCAGAGAATTAGTGGGCATGTGAAGTAGTAAAAAGTCCAAAACGTGTGAGATATGCGGTGAATGTGCAATGAGCAAGTAGTGGGCGCGACAAAGGGAAGTGGAAGTTATGAACTTAAAATAGAAATTCTTAAGGCAAAAAGTAACAACTTGTGGTAGGATGTTAACTATAAAGTGGTCATGATGAGAAGTGGGGTGGAAGTTAAGCAAAACAACTTAGGCGGGAGGATTATACAAATTCACCATTAAGAATAACAATAGGTTGGTCGAGCTCTAATTGACGGGCCACAGGTTAATTAAAAATATAATATAAACAATTCAATTAATTGAAGTTACAAATTTTAATTGAATAATAAAAGTTGAGATGATATAATGAATGATATATAAAGTGTAGATATGCTGATAAAATGAATATCAATTCTTTAATTGAATTTATAAATTTTAATTGATTAATAAAAATTGAGATTTTATAATGAATAAATATATAAAATATATATTTGTTGATAAAATGAATAAGATAAAACCAAACTCATTGAGGTACGATAGGATTATAGGAAATGAAAAAAGATCATATATAAAATGATCAATTCAATTAATTGAAGTTAAGAATTTTAATTGATTAATAAAATAGAGATTTTATAATGAATGAATATATAAAAAATACATATATTGATAAAATAAAATAAAAAAGATGAAACCAAATTCTTTAATGAAAGAGGATAGGATTATCATAAATAAAAGAAAAAGATCATAATTAAAGTGAGAAATTAAGTTAATTATAATTAAGAATTTCAATTGATTAATAAAATAGAGATTTTATAATGATTGAATATATAAAAAACATATATTGATAAAATGAACAAGATGAAACCAAATTCATTAATGAAAGATGATAATATTATAGGAATTGAAAAATTATTATAATTAAATTGATCAATTCATTTG
Organism: Erythroxylum squamatum; assembly: GCA_025629845.1. NCBI lineage: Eukaryota > Viridiplantae > Streptophyta > Magnoliopsida > Malpighiales > Erythroxylaceae > Erythroxylum > Erythroxylum squamatum. Next base: position 2,426,103 of record JAOTBA010000007.1, on the reverse strand, counting down.
ATTGATGATAGAAACAAATTCCATTAATTAATGACATGATTTACAAACCTGAATATTCAAAATTTTAAAATGATACAATTTACAAAAATTCAAGATCAAATCATGAATTAATATTCTAGATTGGGAGTCTAGGATTGTGAGAGGGTGAGAGTGGAGAGTGAAGATTGCAGAGAGTGGAGACAAGAGAAAGTAACTAATCGTTGTAGTCAGGACGGTCAATAGTTTTCATCACTTCTTCTACATGTAGAAACATTATATTTAGTACTATATTATTAAAATTAAAGGGATATTAAGAACATGATAATAATTAATAAATAATTAAATATACCTTTATCATCGAATATTTTATCAAAATAATGTTTACTTGATTGATGATTATAAGTATATGTATGACTAGTCACCTCCACATCAGTACGTATGGTTGTATTAGTATACAAATTAAAAAATAATATATGATAAGATAATATTAAAAAATGACAAAATTGATATATCAAAAAGAAAAGAGTTTATCTTTTATATCTTCATCTTCTATCAAACTTCGGGCACACATAAGGGCTTCTACAGTATAATGACAAAGTTGAGCACGATAAGGACTAATAACTTAACCACCAGTGTTAAAAACAGACTCCAAAGCAACAATAGATGATAGAATTGCTAATAGGTCTCTTGCAATTATTTGCATGATTGGAGAATTATTTCTGCAACTCTTCATTATAATAATAGATACAACTGCACACCTTCAGCTTCAATAACACAATCTTCTGTCAAATATTTTTCTAACTATATCATATTGTACGAAGTCCTAGCCCTTCTTTCTTTCACGAATTTTATAATTCAAAGTAACAGTCTGCTTTTAAAAGATGAGCCCAAACCTGAAACTAAAGCTGGAGCTGAACTACTGCAATCTCGATCCTGAATTTGTCCATTCTAAGTTGATAATCATTAAACAAATCATCTCACAATTGTTTAATGACATCTACATGCTCTTGAGCTAGATCACGTACAACACATTATATATAAAATTAACCCCTTCGTCATGTATATCAGTTCCAGTATAGATAAGACTGTAATAGTATATCCAACCATATACTAATAAGAATTAAGTTTCTCCATCATTTTCTTTGCCATAACCCAAATAAACTTATTGAAATCAAACATCCAATCAAATAAAGCTCTTTTTATCTCACACATAGTGCTAAAAAACAATGCAAAGTTAGATATTTTGTTCCCGAGAACAATTCAATCATTAAGGATGTCAATTTTGGCCCAGCCCGCCTAGCCCAATTTTAACCTGAGTTGACTAAGCCAAGGGCCAAAATTGGTCGGCTCAATCTGACCACAGACCAAGGTCAGGCTGAGCGCGAGCAAGACTGGGTTGGCCAGTGGCCCGATCGTAACCTCAAAAACGACATCGTTTTGATAAAAACAATGTCATTTTTGGTTCGTCTAATTTTAAGATTAAATCGAAGTAGGGTATCCAAGTTGTCATTCTTAGATATCCTATCTCACATCAACAACCTAAAAAACCAAAAGAAATTAAAAGAAAAATTAAACTAAACTAAAATTGAAATAAGACTAAGATTTAAAAATATAGTAATTATGAATTCCCTAGTAATGATACCAAAAATTTGATCAATTGAATCTATCTATAAGTGAATACGGTAAATTGTAACAAGTACAATTTACACACCTTTAGAGAGTTATCAAGGTTGGAATTGAATAATAGGAATAATCATTTAGTGATATCAACAAGTGTAAAGAAAAACTCAGAAAGGCTTTCTCAAAACACTAATCTAAGGATTACACAACCTCCCTTCAAATATTTGGGGCTTCCTTCTACTATTAATAGTTTTATATTCTCTAAATACATTCTTATAATAAAGAAAATATAGAAGAGATTAAATATGTGGAGCTTCAAAAAGCTATCATATGTTGTAAGGTTATAATTGTTTAAATCAGATGTCAACTTCTTACATATCTATTAGTCTTACACTTTTTTTAGCCAAATGAATGACTAAAAAAATTAAGAAGATCATCAGAGGGTTTCTATAGGCTACTAAAAAGGAAAGGAAGTTCCAAGTTAAGATAGCTTGGAGAGAAGTATGTATGCCTAATGCTGAAGGAGGTTTAGGCATTGCCTCTATCCAGTTATATAACAAGGCTATGTTAAGGAAGATATTATGGAGATTAGTGAAGGATAAGGAGGCTTTATGGGTTCAATGGGTAGACAGTTACATCTTAAAGGGAAGAAGCCTATAGGAAATCAAATGTAACTCTTGATGTATCAATCAATTACTTAAGATGAAAGACTCTATAGAAGGAAATATTAATGTATAATAGGAAATGGAAAAGTAGCTATAGTATTCTATGACAACTAGAGCCAAGCATGTCCCCTGTTCAAAATTTAGTAATGCATTTCATTAATGAAATTGCTCCCAATCAATGCAAATGTGGAAGAGTGGATACAAGAAAACTAGTGGAGAGGAGTTTCTAAAGTTGTAGAGCAATTGTTATCTTCTTATAATCCTGATTTAAATAATGAAGATGAATATTTATAGATAGGTAAAAGATCAAGATAGTATACAATCATTTTTATAGGGAGTTATTAGGTTCTATCAAGATTAGAACAAATTAGTATAGGATAAGTGAATATTACTTAAAGTATCTTTCCATGTGTGGCCGATAACTAAAAAAAAGACTAAACACACTCAATGTAATTTAATTCTTACACATGATCAATATTTTTCTATTATGTAAAAAGGAAGTAGAATTCGTGGAGCAACTATTCTTTAAATGTTTATTCTCTAGTGAAATATGGATTTTGGACAAGGAATTATGTCACCAAGCTAGATTGGTGACCAATTTCAGAGTGTTATATCATGGTTCCTTTCAAACACTTTATAAAGAGAAGATAAATCTCTTATGTTGATTACTTTTGGAGTTTGTTTCTACAAATTATGGGGCAAAAGGAATGTGAGGTGCTACGAGGGTATTAAGGAAAAGTTCAACTAAAACTGGGACAATATAATGGGTAAGAGAGAAGATAACGTTGAACGTAGTGGTTAGTAATTTTAGCATACTACTAGCTATATATATCATGGGGAATTTGTTAAAATATAAACAAGCAGGGGAATCCAACTAATTTAACATCTCTACAACCATCGCTAGAGTCAAATGATAGTAGTATGCTCTAATAATGTAGTAGAGCAAGCATGCAATGTGTCCAAGGAAAATATGAAGACAACATAAGTACAAACATAGAAGGAAGAAAGACACTTATAGGTGACAACATGCAATACAAAACAAGGGTGGATAAATAAGTTAACAGAGGAGTAAATGGCACAGCAAAGGAGCCAAGTATTGAGATAAACCAACAAGAAAACAAATAGTTGAGTCAATGATAATAACCAGAATAATTGAAACTGATTACAACAAAGAGGATCAAATACAGTAATATGGTGTATTGTTCTTGCCTTGGCATTATATGGCCATGCAATTGGTTTGCAAATACTTATCTAGAAAAGTAATTGGTTATATAAATGATGTTGGTTTGGGATTCACCTTATAGCAATGTAGTAAGTCTTGAGTATTCACCCTTTTACAAAGGCTAGTGTATACATTTATAACGATTTCCTACATGTAATATAATTATTTATTTAATTTATAAAAAAAGTTTTTAACATTGGAGCAGTGCAAAGCATTAATGGCATACGAAACTATATCAATATAAATATTAATCCTATTTAAACAATGAAACTAAAGAAAATAAAAGATTATGGAAGATGATTAATTTATTAAACTAACAAGAATAATGTAAATAAATTAGATGAGGAAAATCAACAAGTCAAATGTTCAGTCTTGGGGGTTTACTTATAGTAAATTCTAATTATGATACAAGTTTAATTATATAGGTTGAAATAACAGTTAATCTAAAGTATCTACCCATACTTTGTATATCTAATTAGCAAACTATTACCTTATTTTATATGTAAGGTAATAATTCTAAAACTAAATTATTTTATATGTAAATAATTCTAAAACTAAATTATTTTGAGGTAAAAATAAGGACAGATGAGAGTAAGATGTGAAGGCTTCCCCAATCTGTTGCATGTTCCAGTTCATCGTCGGTTAGGTCATCCCTCCTTGTTTCCTTTAAGCCAAATTGTTTTTCTTATGTGTAACATCTTTTCTATACCTACCACTCCGATTTCCTAACCCCGTTGGTCGAGAATTTGCAAATTGCAAGGACATTTAAGAGACAACAACAACCTTCATCTATGTCAACTACTACAGAAGACCGAGAAAATAATATTATCAGTGTATTGGGCAATTTGAAGACAAAAAAAACATTCGTAAAGTCAAAAAGATAGATAAAATTTTTACAAGAAGATAAGATGCCAAATTCCCATTCGACGGTCCTCTCTACAATCATGTCCAACAAAGTTTTACTTTTATGCTGCTCATCCACAAGTGTCTGACAAGGACGCTATTTACATCTATTATTACAGTTTTAAGAAATTCTTCAAAGTTTGCTTTTTTTTTTTTTTTTTGGGTAATGGCAGGATAGGAACATAATTGAGTCTATCAGGATTGTCAAAAAGCAAGACAGAGACCTCGGCTTAGAAGTTAACATCAAAATTACAGAACATCAGAACTGTGTGCTACTGGGGAAAGATATAAATATCTTATCCAAAACTTGGGTGGAATTTTGTTTGGGCATAATCTTAGCCAACTAAGAATTGCTCTTAACCCTTTTTATACTGAATTTCTGTTTTCTATCATGATATTTTTAATTTTTAGTTTTTAGTTTTAATTTATATTTTCTTTTAAATAAAAATAAAAATATAATTAACTAGTAAGATTAAATTATTCGTAATTTATGTTAATAATTAATTTAGTTAATTAAATATATACCATTATGGATATTTAAGTGACACATTATAGACACTTAAGTTTGATTAGATTGTAGTGACCATGATTTGATAGATTGCAGTGACTATGATTTGACGTGATTTGATGGAAATTAGTATAATTTTAATATAAACCCGCCTGTAAAGATTCTATCTAATGATCAAATATTCTGTTTTAGTTATGGTATTTTTATATATTCTATTAAATCTTATTTATAAAATGTAATGATGTAAGATTGAAATAGAATAGTTATGAGATTATTAATAGAAATATACGAAGGTACGTGTATGTATATTTAAAGCCGGTGGAGTGGAGATTATTTGTGATACTACATATAATGAAGGCATGGGACGTGGCAACAGCCCATTGGGAACACGTGTGAGAGAAAGCAATGGGTTATGGGTGCCTATGTGTCTGTGCCTGTTACCGTACCTATCTATCCCCGTCTCTCTCTCTCTGCTTCAGTTGTTCTCACACGCACTCATTCACTCCCCAGCGACGTATCATCATCTTTCTTCTTCTTCTCCTCCTCTACCATTTACATTTATATTTGTATTTATAACAGTATTTACTACTTAGAACTCGGCGGTGATGGCCGAAACCTCCATTCACGATCTTCCCGACGTTATTCTGTCCAACATATTGGCACGCATCTCCGACACGCGTACGCGAAACTCGCTGTCTCTCGTCAACCGCAAGTTCCTGAGTCTGGAGAGGGCTACTCGCACCTCCCTCACGCTCCGGGCCAACGCCCGCTACCTCTACCTCATTCCCACTTGCTTCCGCTCCGTCACCCATCTAGATCTCTCCTGCCTCTCCCCCTGGGGCCACGCGCTACTCACGTCTTCTGCGCCCTCCGATACTCTACCACTCGAGCTGGCCCTCCGCCTACGTGTCGCCTTCCCCTTGGTCACTTCCCTCGTCGTCTACGCGCGCTCCCCACGTACGCTCCAGATCCTTCTTCCTCAGTGGCCACGATTGAGCCACATCAAGCTCATCCGGTGGCATCAACGCCCCTCCGATGATGGCGACTTTGGATCCGAATTTAACCCTTTATTCCACCATTGTAAAGCTCTTTCTTGTCTAGATCTCTCAAATTTCTACTTCTGGACCGAAGATCTCCCCCCGGTTCTCCAGTCTCATCCTCAGCCGTCCAAGCTGTTGACCTCCCTCGATCTCATCACCCTCTCGTTGACTGACGGCTTCAAGTCTCCCGAAATTCTCGCCATCACCGCCGCCTGTCCCAACCTCACCAAGTTCCTTGTCGCCTGTACTTTTGATCCCAGCTACACCGGCTTTGTAGGGGACCATACGTTGCTCGCTATCTCTTCCAATTGCCCTATGCTCTCCGTTCTACATCTCGTTGATACGGCGTCCTTGGGGGCCGTTAGGGGTGATCCTGACGACGATGGGTACACGCCGGAGGACGCCGGAATTGGCGTGGTGGGACTGGTGGAGTTCCTAGCTGGAGTTCCGCTGTTGGAGGAATTGGTGCTAGATGTTTGTAAAAATGTCAGAGAGAGTGGTGTGGCTTTGGAAGCGTTGAGTTCCAAGTGTCCCAAACTCAAGGGACTTAAGTTGGGGCATTTTCATGGGGTTTGTTTGGCGATTGAATCCCAGCTCGACGGGATCGCGCTGTGTTCGGGATTGGAGTCGTTGTCCATTAAGAAGTGTGCGGATTTGAGTGACATGGGTTTGATAGAGATTGGGAGAGGGTGTTGTAAGCTTAAGAAGTTTGAAGTCGAGGGATGTAAGAAGATTACTGTCAAGGGCATGGGAACCTTGGTGTCTTTGCTGCAGAGGACTCTTGTTGTGGTTAAGATCTCTCAGTGTAAGAATCTTGATGCTGTGGAGTCTTTGCGGGCTTTAGAGCCTATTCGTGATCGAATTGAAAGACTCCATATTGACTGTGTATGGGATGGATTGGATGGAAATTTGACTGTTACTGGGGAGTATGCTGATCTCAGTTTTGATCTCAATCAGGACATTGCTGGAAGTTCCTATTATCAGGAGAATTATGAGTCCGGTAGGAAAAAGAAGAAATGTAGATACTCTTCGGATGATGACACTTACTCTCATATGCAAAACAATGGGAATGGTAATGGGTTGCGGCCAAAGTCGTGGGAGAGGCTCAAGAACCTATCTGTCTGGGTTGGTGTTGGTGACCTTTTGAGTCCACTACCGATGGCTGGTCTGGAGGATTGTCCAAATTTGGAGGAAATGAGGATTAAGGTTGAAGGTGATTGCAGAGGGCGTCACAAGCCATTACGAGAGTTCGGGCTGAGCACGCTTGCTTTCTATCCTAAGCTAACGAAGATGCAGTTGGATTGCAGTGATACTATAGGTTTTGCATTGACTGCACCATCTGGGCAAATGGATTTGAGCTTGTGGGAGAGATTTTTCTTGAATGGGATTGGGAATTTGAGCCTGACTGAGCTTGATTATTGGCCACCGCAGGACAGGGATGTGAATCAGAGGAGTCTGTCGCTTCCAGGAGCGGGTTTGCTTGCAGAATGTTTGACACTGAGAAAGCTGTTCATACATGGGACGGCATATGAGCATTTCATGAATTTCCTGCTGAGAATTCCAAGTTTGAGGGACGTGCAGCTGAGGGAAGATTACTACCCAGCACCAGAAACTGATATGAGCACAGAGATGAGGGAGGACTCGTGCAGTCGCTTTGAAGATGCACTAAACAGCCGTTATATAGTCGACTGATTAATAACACTTGTAAATGATCACAGGCTGGTTTTTGTTTAACGATAGTTCCTCTCTTGGGAGTTTACGGAAAGTCCTGCAGTTGCAAATCAGTATGTACATACATATGTAAATGATGCAAAAGGTTTTCGAAGAATAAGCAGCACATCCCTTATCTATTCTCACTCGTTAATTAACTGTAGGTAGGTATAACAGCTGCTCGTTAGAACAGGAGATAACTTGGTGTAAGACTGAAATCGAAGAATGTCTTTCTTCTGTTATTCTCTATTGCACAGTCCTCATAGTGATGGGGACTGACTGGCCGAGAGGAAAACAAATGCAACAGACAGCTGACATTTTTGTTTTCTATGCAAGAAACACCCCTGTATCGACAAGCGCGAGTATTCACAATCTAGCAAACAGGGACAATATTTTAGCTTTAGCCCACCTTAATTTTCATGGAAGAGCACGCTTTGGCATATGATCATACTCACCTAAGTACCTAAAAGAACGTGTATTTTCTTTTTGAAAGGCTCTAAGATGGCCTACCTGTATATGTTAATCATGCACAACAAGGGGAAATTCCATGTTGCTTAATTGAAAAAGTTCCTAAAAAGTTAAAACACTTTAGGATTGGTTATCCTAAAAAACTACAATGGCTTAGTAGGATCCAAATCTAATTTAATTTCAGGTGCATAAAAGGAAGTTCCATTCAAGGGGAACTTGAATTGAAAATAGCTGGGGGCTATGAATGTTGCAGGTGCATAAAAGGAAGTTCCATTCAAGGGGGAACTTGAATTGAAAATAGGCAAT
>JAOTBA010000007.1:2369035-2386110 GCA_025629845.1 Erythroxylum squamatum | reverse complement strand
AGAAGACTGAAAAAAGAGGAGTAGCAGACTCGGGGTTGGGGGGTAGATTAAATTTTTTTTTGCAAATAAGTCCTCCGGTTTTTAAGATTTTACGAAATGGCCCGAAATTTTTTGGTAGGTTGGGTGCCAGTCGGTTCCTAACGGAAAACTCCAATACCGGTTGGTATTTTTGGCTGGTACCGAGGTTGGGTTCCAGGTACCAATACCGGCCGGAACGGTACAGAACCCCAAACTTTGGTCGTTCACCAAATAAAAAGAATCAATCAATCAATAGTACATTTCTAGGGTTTATTCTATCTAGATATATTCCAATTTATCATATACTAAAATAAAGAAAATCATCAACGACTAAGGAAGAATCCTCAAAGTAGGACCCTTGTCTACAGACAACTTCAGTCGACAACGAAGGGAGGCTTAGATTTTAGTTCCATTACCACAACCTTGATAAAGGTGTTGGAATACCTTGAGTGGTAAAATCCGTTGCTATAAACTTGTAAAGAACTTAGTATTCCTATATTCAAATTGAAGTTAAAGAAACATTTCGAAGGCTATACGCAGGGGCGGATCTAAAAATATTTTTAAGTGGAGGCAAAATTTTATTTTTAATGAGGGGCAAAATTTTAATTGAAGCAATATTATTTTACGAGGAAAAAACTTAAAATAATAATTTTTTTACATAAAATTTTTTGGAGGCAGTGGAAAATTTTTTGGAGGCCCTCACTTGCCCCCGTTGTGGATCCGGCCGTGGCTATACGTGCGTACTTGTAAGGCAAATTAGGAGCCAAGTTTTGAGTAGGTGTACAAGGTTGCTGCATGCCCTGCATGGATGCCCCACGAGAGAAGAGAAGAGATCTTTTATTATTCGGCTTTTCCATTATTCATCAATTTGCTTGGAATTTATTCTTTTCCATAACGACATTCAAAGGTATTGCTTTTGGGAGTACTACTCATCATCTCCTTAATTATCATTGTCCTAATTATTTTTAATCTATGAATTCAGTTTTAGACTTTAATGATTTGAAACCACAGTTCTAAGAAAAGGATTTGCTTGCTAACAATCCCTTTAGAAAAGGACCCGTGGGATTGGATAAACCCTACGGCATCATGCTGTAATTGTCAATTTCCCTTCAGGGTTAATCCGTTTAATTTAGTAAGACTTGTGTACCGTTAACAAGTCTTGCTCCTCCCAAATGTTAGAATGCTATGTTCGTCCAATAATGAAGACCACTCCTCATGAATCATGAGACATGAGAGGTCTTGTCACTATCCAAAAGTAGGTAATTACTTACAAAAATTTAGAATTATTTATTTTAATTTTTTACTTTTTCATTTAACTTATTGTTAAAAATTGATTAATTTATTAATCAATTTTATAAATTATTAAGTTATTATAAATTAAAATAATTCAATTAACAATTTTTCAATTAACAAATGAAAATAATCTTTTTCTATCATATTTTAAATTTTTTAATTTTATTTAATCTTTAATCGGTTTACAACGGTATAATATCGATTGATATTCTTAAACTTTAAAATTTTTATTTTACCAATTAGTTTTTAGTCCAATTTTTTAAAAATTGGCTGATTTCTTGACAACGCATAATAATTTGATCCTAAGTTATAAGAACTTCATAATATAATTAAATTATGTATTTGCAGCCTAATCAAACTTCGTATTCTAGTTATAATATTTTTATCATATTTTATTAAATAATATTTTTATTATATTTTATTAAATCTCTCTTGAATATGATTTGATGTGAAGGATGGCATATAAGACAATAGATGAATGATTGAAAATGATGATCTGTCGTTTGCGACGAGTCCCCATATTTAATTTTATTTTGTTAATATAATAATATTTATATCAATTAAATAATAAATGCATAAGCAACCGACGGAAAAAGACAACCATGCAAGTAAAGAAAGGTTGGAAAGTGACGTGTTCATGGGCTTGAAGGCTTTTCTCGGAAAAGATTGGGAGATTTTCTTTTTCTTTTTGCCTTTCCCATGCATTAAGACATGGTCGTCTTAGCTAATGTAGCTGTACTTAATTAAAACACAACCCAAGGCTTCCTTCTTACTGATTTGGTACTGTATCTCTCTCTCCTTGTTCGTTTTCTCAGTTTCTTCCATTTTTCCAGGAAAGTTACAATTGCGCGGTCTGAGTCAACCCCAGTTGTGGTAGAGACACAGAGTGAGTACACTCTCACTCGTTCTTTTAATGGGTTTTCTTATATTCAATCCAATTTTATTGTTTGTTCAAAGTTCGTTAATTTAAGAGGATTTGAGTAGAATCAATTCTTCTGTTTTTTGACTGCACAATTTGGTTCCTTTTTGGGTACTGGTCTCCTGTTGAGTATCTGTGTTCTTGTAAATGGAATATGAACCGTTGTATCACGTTCATACCTATTGGTTAATTTTTTCACAAGTAAAGAACCTAGAGTTGGGAGCTATTTGAACTCATCTTCTTTTGTTTGGTGCTTAATAAGACTTGTAAGGAAGGAAAAGGAGTTGGATTCTTTAGCTGACAGCAATTTTCTGAGAACTCAGTTCTTGAATTGTGAATTTGGGGTTTTGCCTGGCCTCTGGACGCTTCCGTTTTGGTTCATTAGGGGATTATTTTCTTCTATGTTTCCATTTCCTGGTCTCTCTTTTTCTTCTTGCTATTCCTTTTGTCCTCTCTGTCTCTGACCTGCCCTTCAAAACCAAGAGGGGGGGTGAGTCTGATGATTAAGCTGTGATATAGTTAATTGGCAATCTGAGGCAAAAGAAACAAGAAGAAAAACTATAAAAATACAAGTATTCAATCAGGGTTTATCTGCTGTTCAAACTTCTTATGTATTTTGGATATCAGCCTGTTATACCATTCTTGAGTCCAGAAATGGTGAAATTAAATTTTTAAATATTCCCATGTATGCGTGGAGCTTTTTATTTTAACGTGAAATATGAAGTCAGTTGGGATATCATGTCTTTTCTATTTTTTGATATTTAGATAGTAGTCATCTTAATTTCTTAGAATATAAATGTGCTTAATATTTGGATAACGTCATTCCATTATGCACTATAAATATGTGGTAAGAGCAATTCTTTTGCCAATATTTTTTTTTCTTCATATTTTCACGAATGCTTTGTGAACTCTACTTTGTTAGCTACACAAAGTTAGGTGTTAACAACAGGTCTTCAGATATATCAGAACTGTCATCTTCAATTCTGGTTTTCTCCAATTTCTAGGCCCGTAGCATTTACTCCTGAATTTTTATTGTTGACCCTGTGACTTGGTTCACTGGTAGTTCTTTACAGCTAAAAGTGCTTGTAATTGAAGAGTTGGATGGAAGAGAGGCAATTGGATTTTAATCAGCCATTTCTCTCAGTTAGGAGGTTCTCGGCAGGTATTTCAACCCCAAAAGCAGAGAATAAAAGGAAAACTGATGGCGCTGTTTCGAAATTGCCTCCATTACCTGTCTACAAATCAGACTTGAAATCAGGTCCAGTTAGCAAGCCTGGAAAAGTTCCCTTTGTATGGGAGCAAACCCCAGGAAGACCCAAAAATGGAGACAAACCACAAAGTCAGGCCCTTGAAAAGCTTCCAGTTGCACCGAAGCTTCCTCCCGGGAGGGCATTCAATGCCAAATCAATGAATTCAGATAAAGGTTATAAGGGTACGCATCCTACTAGGTTACAAGCACAAAATGTGCAATCGGTGGATATAAACATACAAAAAGAAGAAATTTCAGAAGAAAAACTGGAGGAAATAGGAAGTTGCACATCAGATGATAGTGATGAGTCCTATGTAGATGCTCTAGATACCCTGTCCCAGACTGAATCATTATTCTATAACTGTAGTATAAGTGGTCTAAGTGGTTTAGATGCTCCAAATGTGAAACCATCTGGAACTTTTGCATCGGATCCACAGACTCGAGATTTCATGATGGGTCGATTCTTGCCTGCAGCAAAGGCAGTAGCTTCAGAAATTCCTCAACATTTTAGCAAGAAGCCGCCAGTTGCACGAGAACAACCCAGACAGATTAAAGAGATAGTAGTTACACAAAGGAGGAAGATGCCTGATCAGAATAGACTGATCAATATACCATATAATGTTCAATGTAATGAATTCGAAGAAAGTGAAGATGAGGATAATGGTTATGATGGACATGATCACTCTTCACCAACTGTGTGTGGGTTGTTCCCTCGGTTATGCTTACAAAGTTCTTTTTGTCTTTTGAACCCTGTACCGGGGATAAAAAGACAGGCCCAGAGACCCATTTCTTCAGTTCATAAGACAAAATTTCAATCTTCAAATGTTGTTTTATCCAACAAAATTGAGAATAAGGTATTGACGTTCGTCTCCTCTTTCATGCCAATTATATCATATCCTTGCTATTGTTAATTTTACATATCTCAATTTATTTTTTAAATGCACATTTGCTATTGTTTTTGTATAGAATCCTACAAAAGTTGTTTATGAACGAAGAAGACCATCAGATAGACTTCAGCCAACAGGGGTCCATGAACATAAAGATGAGCTGAATAGTGTATCTAAACAGATCCTTTGCACAAGAGATATTATGAAAGTGGAAGGATCACCCCTGTACAAGAGTTGGCAAAATAAGGGTTCATTGCCATTTTCTCAATCTGCTGTCACTGAAGAGAAAGGAGTTCTTGTATCTCATGAAAAATTCCAGGATTCTAAGGTGAGTAGCTCTAATTCACCTACAAAACATGTTAGAACTTTCCAGGAATTATTGGTCGATGAGATGAATCAGCAGGAAACAGGATGTTTGAGTCCTATGGTGGAGAAAACTTTGTACATAGATTCTGTCCATTCAAATAAACCTCAAAATTCAAGTTCTTCAGATACAAAAATGTTTTCCGCTTACAAAAAGAATGATGCCAGTACACTCATTAAAGCAAGTGGAATTGAAGAAATGGCTTGCATGAGTTCTTCTGTCAAAGATGTCAAGTTCTTGGATGGTGCAGATGAAAAGACAAAAGTACGTGCTGGGAGTTTGGAGTCTGTTGATTCCGGTTTCCTATCCTTATCAGACAGATCCGTACATGACATCCAAATGGATGTGATGGATAGTTCCGGCCAACATCAAGACCTTCTACAAGCGTCAATGGCATCTCCAAGTCCAAAAGTGAATAAAAATGGGATGATTAACATCAAAAGTCGGCAGGATACAAATGCAGGCAATTTAGAAAGTTCTCATGGTTTAACCCATGATCCCATTATGTTTACCAGAGCCAGACTGGTTAATGATAGCAAGATTAATGTAAAAGGCCAAGTTTCTACTGGAATAATTAACCAAGAGAACACAATGCCTTGCCATTCATTGCTTCCTCTTCCCCCTCCTTTACCGAACTCTCCGACAGAGTCTTGGCTTATGCGCACTCTACCTGCTGTTTCCTCAAAAAATTTGTTTTCTAGATCTTCTTTTGTTACGCATACTACTCCCAGAGCCCAGGCCTCTAAAAGGGACTCCCTTGAAGTGAAGGGGGAAACTATTGCTAAATCTTCTAAGGAGCATGGGGATTCACGGTTTTCTGAGGTAAGGTAAAGAACTATTGATCCATGTAATTTATCTTCACTTTGGAGATGTTCTCATGATACTGTCAATCTTGTCTTTATCAGGAATTACTGGCCCCTGTATCAGAAGCGTAAAATATGGAATATTCCTCCTCTTTTGAGATACCTGGTTGCTAGAAAAGATATGCCTGCTGTTTCTTCAATTTCTTCCATTTGGTTGCAATTTGTTTCTGTACATAGAAATGGAATGCAGTTGGCTCATTCTTAAATAAGTAGCTGTCTACAACTCTATCATCCTGTAAATCTTGTCCATTCACCAAAATCAATTCCCCATCAGCAATTTTTGTGTATAGAAAAATTTGGTGGACAAAATGTAATAGAAAGGAGAACAAAAGGTTGCAGCTTGTACATCATCTATAAGTTTTCTTTGCTGCTTATGAGTAATGGATTCTCTCTGGAAAATGGTTATAAGAATGGTCGCGATGCAGACCAATTATGTGTGGCCCTATTTTTGACTTGACCTTTCTGTGTTTGAGACAGGTCTCATACCATGGAAGCAGAAGGGCTTGTATTATTTTTTTCGGAAGTACTATTTCCTAAGTTGAACTTCTTTTCATATGTTTATAGTAGATGTGTTCATATGTTTGTACTAGTTAGTAGAAGCACTTTGATAATGATGGTATGCTTTTCTGTTGTCTATCACTCAGAATAATAGATCTCCAAATATTACTATGCAAGGATTCATTACAAAGGTAAAAGATCATACAGAGAGGTACTTGGACGACGTATAATTCAAGGTATTGACCTTAAGGAAGGTTCTAAGATTGGTAGAGGAGATTGCTAATGTGGTATTTTACTATCTAGCATTAAATAAATACTAGTACATGTGTGTGCCTCATGAAATAATGCATAGAGAGTAGTATTTCCTAATTATGGTTCCTCTTTGACTAGCTTGTTTTACGGTATAAAAATCTTAAGTAAGATGTCATATTCAAAAGCATATCTCGTGAATCACATTTATCTAATGTAACTGATCCTCATTGTCTTGCATTATCTTATTGATTCCGGCATCAATTTCATTGTGTTACAAGGCAGCCTAGATCCTAGCACCTATCATTTTAACACTCAATCTCACAAGTATGAAAAGTCAAAAATATTCTTCATTCCATTATCTTGCTTTTAAACATTACAATAATTCTAATTTTCACTGCATTTGATGCAATTTTCAAGTAAGTTAAATACAAATTTTCAATTACCAATAATGATTAAGCATATGATATCATTGATATATAAAGATTCAATTTCAATATTATCAATATTAAAAAAATGTTGACTCCTGGAAAGGCTCTGTGTTAGGCCCCATTATCGAGACCCAACTACCTCTTACGAAAAATCAAACTAAACCAGAGCATTTCTACTCTTGCTCTGATACCATATCTGTTGGAACCCGTTATCGAGACCCAACTACCTCTTACGAAAAACCAAACTAAACCAGAGCATTTCTCCCCTACATGCTCTGCTCACTTTGGATTATACGAGTACCTCCTTATAGCCTAAACTAACGTTGCAAATAGCACCTAGTGCACCTACTTGAACCAAATTCACTAATTTTTGGGGAAGGGCATACACCAAAATCTATGTTCAAAATGATTTGGTAAAAACTGATATAAAAATAAATTTTATATTCCTGTTGCCCGCAAATCAGTGCTTCGGGCCACCTGATTATGCTATTGTTTAAGCACAGACTTCATAATTAATTTGCTAAATATACAACAGCAGCATAGTCTATGATCAATGGAACTATTCATACTTCTTGCCCTTCAGCTTCCCCTTTGGAATCTTACTCAGGACACCAGCATCAAGCTTCCTATAGTTATGCTGGAGCTGATCAAGCATCTTGTATACAAAGTCGTCAATTTGATCCTCGTACCTCTCATAAAGGACCGGCAGGGTATGAGCAGCCACGAAACCTTAACCAACACAACACAAATTGGCAAAATCAAGCTTATGCAACAAAGACAACATTTACTAGGCAGGGCAGCCATTGTAGGTCAAATGACTCCGTGAATGTTTTATAGCGCAATGCAAAAGAGTAAACTCCACGTTCAGTTGCATTAGTCATGACTACATTACTCAATAACTAATTATCACCCCCTTTTATGCAACAGCAACTGGAAAATGTAATAAAGACGAAGACAGCAGTAGACCATGGAGTATTGTGAACAGGAAGGAAGTAGAAGTACATTTTGACTAACGTTTCAAGATAGCAAACAAGAGAAGAGTGGTGCTTTAGTACGAGTCAAAGTATTCACACTCCCACATGAAATTTAAATCATACAAAACTAAGAAAAATAGGAGTATAAGAAATATGGATTTGGATTTGGATTTGGAAGAATGTTATTTTGTGTAGAAAAATGTTAGCCAACCGAAGTATATATGAATAATTTAGTTTTATGTTTGGGAGAATGATTCAAATGTCATTGTACTCATAAGGAGACTAACAGAGACATAATTAAAATGTAGGAAGAGAAGAGCCTTCATATACGAAATCATGTTACCTAACAGGCACAAGAAAAGCAAAAAGTAATCATCTGTACTTAAGTGTGATGTGCGAATGAAAAGCCATGTGCTAGTACGAAAATGGCAAAATGGATCGAGACATGGAGAAAATAAGAGAAACATGAACAAGCCATGGAGGAAATTTTCTATCATTCAACATGATGTTATGCATGTTATTTACATAATACAAGATCTCACAAACTACTAAAGCAGGACATCAGTAAAGGAATAAGCCAAGTTCACATTCCCCTACTTGATTAATAATTCTAATCTAGACATAGTACTACAGTCTCTTACCGCTCAAGCCTTTATTCTTTGCATATTTTTCCTAAGGGCCTTTGTAATATTTCCATTAACGTCTACTTCCACCACGGCATAACAAGGCTAATTTGCCCAAAAAGAAAAGGACAAAGAATTGAGGAGTGAACAAGGCTAAGAAGTCCTTTAACCATTTTACAAATTAGACCTTGGCAGAAAAAATCAAAACCTACAGCTAGAAATAAGAAAACCTGTAGAGTAAAAGGGCAAGAAAATGGATTACAACCACCACGCCCAATCAGGCACATGGTTGAAGTGCAGAAAAGAAATCTGCTATGAGTTTCTGAAGAAAGAAGATTAAAAGAGGAAATAAGAAGAAAAAGCATCCATCAAGTGCACTATAAACTGAGAAATAAAAAGAAAAAGCATCCATCTAGCAGTCACCAAGTGGCTTGACTCAATAATATCCTTTTCTCAGGCTCCAACAACACCCGATTGAATTTATAGACAAAATATAAGCAACAAATGGCATATAAATAGAAAATAAAGAGCTCTCACAGCAAAAGTTATCATGCTTACCAATGTACAGAACAGTAAGAAAGTTGCACCAGCTGCTGATGATTGCAACAGTCCACAAGCTTACTACAACCTGGGATGAGATATTTTCCAAGAATGGATAAATTGTTTTCAAGATGAAAAACAGTAAAAGCAAGACCGTATGTGTGCAATAAAGAAGCATTCATCCACAAAAGCAAATTAACTGTTTCTGAATGTTGACAATATACAATTTAGTACATTCACCAGTAACTTATCTGAATCTATTCAATCTTTTTTTTTCTTTTCAGGTAGATAAGGATTTCTAGTCGTAAATGTGAATCCACAGAGGACACAACTCTTAAATGAACAAGGAATGTCATGTGAAAGAAAGAAAATGGGACTGCTCAACCATGGAGCAATGGCCAAAGCACACGGGCAAGGTTTAACACTATTATGTATAATAGCTTTCAACCATGGGCAACACCTTTACATTTAAATTCTGATGTCAGACTATGTTTAATATGGCGGAATTTTCAAATTTCATTGTTTTTTTAATAAAATTAAAATTATTTAACTAGTGTTTTATAAAATTAGAGATTCAATTTGATTGTTGAATGCTTGAATTTACATAATTTTTGCTCAATTATGGTTTATGTTTATTATATTCAACTTTTTTACTCAAAATTGCATACCTTATGGATAAATTGTTTCATCTTTATTAAAATTATCTATTGAACTTGCATAATTCGATATATTTTGCATGTCCATTAACTTAATTTCTGTAAAATGAACAACACATCAAGGGCACACAAGTCATTTCCATTGCCAGTTGTTAGACACTTCTGTTACAACAAACGTACAACAGCTGGCTGATACTCATCTGTAACAAATAACAACGCTATTCCTCTTTCTGTTGTAATTCGTGAATGTACATCAAGTGCATATAAACAGTCTGTGAGACAATAAACAAATACATATTCCCTTACTCTAATAAGTTCTTACAATTTCAAGATGGGATAAAATGATTTGAAGGGATGAAAGGGAAAACTTTATTGTCCAACATCTTGTCTCACTTATAATAGGGTACTCAGTTCAATAATTAGGAGGCATAAAAATTTGGGCTTCAAGGATATAGCTTGAACTAATTTGAATGAAAATTAACTAAGGTATTCAAAATGGTATGCAGGTTCAGAGAACTGCAACATTCATCCAGTTGAATCATCTTATCGTAAAATGCAGTACTCAGACGACTACCAGCCTAAAATTGCAAAGTCCAAACTTACCACAAGAAATTGTTTCAAATTTCCTTCACTGGCAATATCCTGAAGAAATTGTAAGGCTCGGTTAACCTCTACTCCGATTGACCTGCCAATGTTCAGAAATATCTCTTCAGGCAGCACTATGCGCGGCACCTTTGAAGGAGACCTATTGCCAAGAAGAAGTTGACAACATAAAACAGAAAATTAATCAAGGCTGAAATTCTTACTGAACCAACAACAGTAAAAAGACTCGAGAATGTTCTTCATTCACCTGTTTACCAAGCCTGAGGCATTTTTCCAAACAAATTGAACAAGCATTCCAAGAGCCAGAATAAAGGATACAAGAGTGAGAAAATGGTAATTGAGCCATTCAAAGAGTATCCAGATGACTGTAGCGCCAGTTAAAACCCCAGCCGAGATCTTTTTATTCCTCCACAAGAGAACATCAGCAGCTACATGATTATGAGTCAAAATGAGTTCATGAAAGCTATAGGTGATATGATTTCCAGAAAAGAGAGATGATCTTACAGTTTCCACCTCCCAAAAGATGGTGGAGGGGCTTCTGGCGACCAAAGAGTCGATTGAAACTAGAAGTAGCTGAGCTCTTCTCTTCCTCAAAAAAGGACACAGATTTCTGCTTTGGAACATTTTGAATACTGTCGGCAACGGTTTCTATTACGTTGTTTATAAAATTCTCAGCTGTATTTTTCTCAGGCATTATTCCAACCTTCAAAGAGAAAAAAATTACATCAGCTAAGCCACACACAGAACAAGTCCAGCATGAGCATTTGTAAAAGGAAAATCACAACACGAGAAAAAAGGAAAAGAAACAACTAGTCCTATGATTGAAGACTATTAGTGTTAGGTATTATTGCTAGAAAATAAGTTGACTTGGAAGCGTCCTCGTGAATATCGAACATAGACCACCAGATCTTTCCAAGAAAGTCTCTTGATCATATGAACATAGAACTATTGCTCCACTTAGCTTTCCACCCTAGACAAGTCCCTCAATCAAAGATAAGCAACAAAATCCAAGTCCAAAATCTCCAAAGTGAAAATTGTGACACACGCGAAAAAAAGAAGAAGAAGAAGAGATGCAGGGTTTATGCTCATAAACTAGAAAAACCAAGATCAACCCATAAGAGCAAACCAATAGGAAAAGGAAACTAATTGATAGTGCATAATAAAATCAAGAAAACTAAAGAAAGGCACAAACCAGGAGAAAGAAAGAATCAGCTGGGCCTGGTTATGTTGTTCAAAAGCAGGAAAGATTAGGTTTTTAAGTAAAACTAGTTGAGCTCTGCTGTGCTTTGCTGACCAAAAGGAAGTAGGGAGAATGGAGACAGACTCAGTGAAAAAAAAAGTAAATAAGAGTGGGTACAGGCAAGGCAACCGGCCAATCTGGTGAAGCTTGCAGAGATGTTTTGATGAAAATGAAGCAAAGTTGGCTTGGTTGGGACTGGGACTGCAAGACAGGACGACTTCTGACCGGTGACGCGCGTCTTCTCCTTGGGGCCCACAGCCTGAAGGCATGGTATGATTGGCGAACACATAAATGTCTATCTATCCACCTGTTTATGTATGGCCAGTATGAGTCGGCTCGTGTGTCGGGACTGGGCCGGCTTGTGGAATCAGAACTGTTAGGTTCTGCTTGCCCCCGATTAGGAGCTGGGCAGCCCATGGCCCGAAGGATAGAAGGAGGGTTGACCTAATTTAGTTTTTTTTTTAATTTGACAAAATGACTTTGTTGTATCTCTCTAAGTCGAGCCATGGGATTCGATTGGGTCAAGAAATTCGACTAGTGGGCAAGCCCATGGCTAAGTTAACTCGAGACTGGCTCATTGACTTTGAGCCGGGTCGAGCCCGAGCCGAATTGTATTGCCTACATCTATTCAATTTTTTAATTATTTAATAAGTGAATAATGTTAATAATGCAACTCAAATCAATCCAAAGTTTCCCAAATCTTAAGAGACAGGGTTTGATATTATGTTGTCAATGATTGTCTCTTATTTAAAGACGTCAGTCCTTCTATATTCGTGAACTACACCATTTCTTTATTTTAAAAACATGTGAAAAGTCTTCAAGTGATTAAATTCTACGTCTATTTTAAGGGCTGTAGCACCCTATTCCAGTCAGGTTGTTCCAATCCTGTTTTGCTTAATGTGTAGATAAGATTTAATAGAACATGGTTGGAACTGGTTAACTGGAACAAAAGATCTGATTCCTTATTTTAGCTACTCCCAAACATTTTTGACATGAAAGCATGCTCTGTCCTCCTCAGATGGATCATGATGTATACATTTCAATTTCACTCTTGAATTGTACTCTTTAATTAGAATTGTACTTAATTGTAATTGAATATTAACTAGGTTTTCATCAAATTTAATATTTTATTAGTTAAATATATCATATTTGACTTTATAATTTTTGAAAATATGCAATTTAATTTAATTATTTTTATTTCTAATTATTTTTTATATGTGACTCGTTAAGTTCATAAATAGATTAGTACTAAATATAAATTACAATTTAAATAATTTAAGATTAAAATTTTAACTTATTTTTAATTATCTAATTAAATATTCATAAGTTAAGATCGGCATGGCAATATGTCATGACCATTCAGATTTTAAGAATGTCAAAGTAATTTTCATTAATTTTTCATGCATGAACTTTATTTGAAAAATGAAAGAAATGTGTTAATACAATATATAAAGTATTATAGGCTTGGATTAAGCCGAACCCTTTACAGGAAGCCCAATAACCAGCCTTCTAACCCAAAGAAGAAAGCTAAGCCCAAAATAATGTGCACAAAATAACTCTGGGATAATTATCACAATGGTAATCCAACTAGTAGAGCCACAGGGGTGCAAAGCAAAGATCGTAGGTATTCTACACCATCATTAAGACCTTTCTCACTATCATTTGTTTGATCTCGTTTTCCATCTGATTCAATCCGCCTATTACTCTTCCATTAAATGTCTTCCCCTTACTGTTTTGATACTCTATATTAAATTCTCTTTGTGTAAGTATGTTTGGGGCTAAGTGTTGGTATTTGCCTTAGCTAAAGCTAGGGGGTTGTGTCTACGACTAGTTGGTTTACCTAAATCGACAATTCTCCACCAGCTCCTCACTACACATGAGTTGGAGATTGCGCTCTAGTACCAAATCTTTAGGATTATGAATAATAGCAGTAATAATGCCTTATAGTTCAATAGTTTTTGCATGGATAATCTTTGGTTCCTCTCAAGTCGTATTCCTTGTATAGGCTATAATTACCTTGAATATATTCCAATCGCCCTAATACCTATTTTGCCTCCTACAACGCTAACTAATTACATCAGGCTACTTGCTAGGAGTAGATAGATTACATAGGTCTATAATTATTCCTAAAATGTAATAGGACTAGCGAAACTCAAATAGAAAGAACTCTATGGACTCCTCATAGTTCTTATATAAAACACAAGTCCTTTGTACCACTTTATTCTTCCTTATCACATCCAGAGTATTTAACTTGCGCTTAATAGCTAGACATAGGTTAATTGAGACTCTTAGACAGGAATGTTTATGCCAAATAAGCTTATACCAAGGAACTTTTTGGGGTTCGTTCTCTAAAAATATTCATATAGAACTTATTAGAGAATAGCTTAGAAGAGTCAAAATCCATTACACATTGTCCCTTTTCTTTGGTGATAGCTAGTAGTTGAGGGGGAAGTTCATTAAATAGTTTTACATATTAGTACTAAGGACCTCCTCAACCCTAGTTTTATTATGAATCATATCTCTTCCTAAGATGGATAAGGCTACTATCCTCACTCAAAAGGCCAAGGGTGGACAAATTATCATGCCTAAAAAAAAGTTAAAGCTTCATCTCCTAATTGATGAGAGAACTTCATCCTTACTTTGTTCTTAAGTTTACGAAGATGCATAATAAACTAAGAGGAATTAGTTTTTGGTTTTAAGCATCATAAAACTATTGTCTATAATGTAGAAAGTATGGATCCACCTAACTGAGAGAGGTTTTTATCCTGTAGAATTCTTCAAATTCTTTTAGTGAATTGAATATTATTGGTAACCCTAATATGATGAATGCCTAATACTCCCTCCATCCCTCTTTAGGAAGCAAAGTATTAATTATTCCACCTTTACTAGTGAAAGACCCTGGTCATAACCTGCACATAAAAACCTTCTCAAGATCTTTTATATTAACTTGATAACGGATTTTGGAAATCAAAGGTGAGTTGTCTAGTGGAAAAGTAAGGAGTTCAATAAGGAATTAAACTAATTGGACCCTCCTAGCTAGGGATATGCTTTTGTTACACTAATTAGCAATTCTCCTCTTTATCTTCTCAATAAGAGGCCAAAAATCATTATAGTAAAGTCTTTTGGATGATACATATACTCCTAGAAGAATAATAGGAAGATTAGAGGATTTTAGACTAGTAATACACCCCAAACAGTTAGTGAGTCTTAAAGCCCCTTGTTGACAAAAAAAAGTTGAGTCTTTTAAAGATTAATGCATAAACCATATGGTTTATTGAAATGTCTTAAGGTTTTCTTTAATGTACTCATAAAATTTAGTTCAACCTTAGAAAATAAAATTAGATCGTCAGCAAAAGAAAGGCTAGAAATTTACCCTTAGAATGGTATCTAAAATTCATGTCTAAGTTAATTCTAGGTATGATAAACCTGGTCAAAATCTCCATATAAAGAGTGAAAAGGTAAGGGGATAATGGGTCCAATTGTCTTAGGCCTTTAGCTACTTGCAAAAGCTTGGTAGGCTCCCTATTTATTAGGACCTTATAGGAAACTATAGTAATGCGTTGTCTCACCTATTATATAAACTTACGAGGAAATCCAAAAGCATATAGAAAATTTATCACAAATTCCCAATCCAAAGAATCATATGCCTTTTTAAAGTCAACTTTGATGACACAATTCTTATTAAAGCCTTTTCTTATGAAATTCTTAAAGAGTTCTTGGTACCCTAATATTCATCAACCTAAAGATGTATGACTTGTATAAAGGCACCCTGAGATTCATCAACCAAAAGATGTATGAGCTCCTTCAATCTATTGACTAGTAAGCTAGAGATAGTTTTATAAACAATATTGCAGCATGAGATTGGTATGAAGTCACTCGTAGAGCTAGGAGATTGAAGTTTAGGCACCAAACATATAAAAGTCTTATTGAGTTCTTTTAGCAACTTACCACTATTAAAGAACCGAAGAATCCCCTATGTGACTACTAATTTTGTAAGACTCCAAGATTTTAGAAGAAATAAGTATTCAGCCCATCTGGACTTAGTACATTGTTTAGATTTATAGCAAAGTAGGCATTTTCCATATTTAAAGTAGTAAAGGGTCTTATCAAGGATTGAGTTGTTTCTCTTTGCAACAGGAGGTCTATGATATCTTTCAATAATGGAATGCTTGATGAAGCCTTGGTGGAAGACCCTAAATACTTCAAAAATTAAGAATACACTTCATTAAGAATCTAATCATCTTAATATTTCCCATTGCCCTCCTCATCCTTTAAGGTACTGATTATTTTAAAGTTCCTTCTAAAAAATATATATTTATATAAAAAGTTGGAATTTCTATACGCTTCCTTCAACCAAAGAATCTTGGACCTTAGTCTCATCAAAGAGTGATGAGCCTCAATAGCCTAGGTATTAGCCTTTGGAGATGTTTTTTCATCGTCTGGTAAATATTGATCATTAGGAGCATTTTATAGGGAATATGGACATATTCTAGTTTATATTTTTCTTTTTTAGAGTTAATAAGGTGTTAGGAAATTTGTCCTTATTAAAAAGCTTAAACTCCTTTTTAATATTCTCCAATTTTCTCATATATATAAACTCATTAAACCCTTTTTATTTCTAGACCCATAGAAATGGCTACATGAAAACCCTCTACTTTAGAAAGGAAACTATTGAAGTGGACAGAACAATGTCTCTTCCTAAATGAGAACAAATCTTGGATTAAGATAAGATTTTTAAGTTTTAATAACATCAAATGAGGGGCCAATAACTAGAGAAGTACTAGACCAATATCAATAGAGGAACATTTATAAGTACAAATGTATTGCTTTCTTTCACAAAAATATAATTATATGAAATATAGTACTTCCTTGAAAATAAACAAATTATATTAGTAAATTAACATTTCAAAATAGGTTATCATGAATGTATACCTAGAAAATATATGTGTATGTTTGTGCGTGTGTGTGTGCGTGTGTATGTGTGTTAGGAATGTATACCTAGAAAATATTATGTGTATGTGTGTTTGTGTGTGTTAACTAGTTATGTTCATAAGTTAGTTCTCAAGTTACTAGTTGTAAGCATATAAAAAAATAAAAAATGTTGACATGTTGATCGAAGATCTTTCAAATTGTCTTTAAAACCAAGAGACTTAGGTCCAATGATGAATCTAGCATCACTTCAATAGAAATACTAGCTACAATAACCAAAAGGAGAGCAACAATTGGACACTCACTAGTGAAGGGGAGAGCCTTAATTCTCAGACTAATGGACAATAACATGACAAAGGAGACATCTGAATGACATGTTACTAGTATTTGTGAACATATAAAAGTCACCTAATATGATTTAACTATATTTTTGCATTTGGATTATTTTTTAAACCAAGTGAAGGAACACGTGCTATTCTATTCCAAATGATGTTGCCTATAACTCATATATTAGGGAGTTTAAACAAGTTTTGAACAAGTTTAGATGAATATGGCTATAATGGTGTTGGGCCCCGTTTCCGAAGCCCAACAATTGGTCCGGAATTGAAAAACATACATAAACGGGTTTCCAATCTCTTTAACCCTCACCGAAGGCCCTCAATCAACATATCAAGCCACAAAGGCGAGCCCTCACAACGAAAACACAACAATTACAATTGACTTCTTCAAAATGGTAGCT
>JAOTBA010000007.1:2346948-2366012 GCA_025629845.1 Erythroxylum squamatum | reverse complement strand
TCTTAACCAATTCTTTAAGTTTTATTATTATCAAAACATAGAAGGATTTAATTTGTCAACCTTCATTGGTCCAACATAATTATCTAATATCTCTTATATTTCAAAGAAATTTCTTAGAGACCCGTTAACTAAAGCAGTAAAATTACTAATATAACACAATTAATGACCATCTTTATCCATTTCAAATAAAAACCCTTTTATAACATATTTCTTTCAAATAACCTCATTCAACACTATCATAAAATTTCTCCATATCAAATTTTAGGAATATAACTCTTAATTTTCCTTAATTTTTAATCTTCAAGTGATAATGTACTTCAAAACTAAGTCTGAGGGATTTTGTTAATAGTAAAACGAATTTTGATTTATATGCAATCACATTGGACATTATCTTATATATGAAATTGCATAGATTTATTCTTCAAAAAAATCCTTTGGTTTGTCTTTATACCATTTCAATTTAAACAAAATTTAAATAAAAAATGAAAGAGTAATGGTGAGAGTGGAAAATGGGACCATGTTAATATGGAAAGAGTGAGCGCGGGTAAACACACTCAAATCAGACCCCGATTGACCACTCACTTATGAGTTGTCACATAACATTTTATCAATTAAGGGATTTATTTCAACTGATATTGAAAATGTTCAGGTTCTTTTATATACTTTGAAACATCAAAATCTAACTTGAATTTTGATAAAAGTATTAGATTTTAAAATGGGCTTTTTGCCTAAAAATAAATAAGGTAGCAAAGTATTGTTTTTGACTTTTTTCTTATGTGGCTAATAGATAAATATCCTATAGCATTTAGTGGACATGCCACACATCAAAAATAACCTTTTGACCTAATTTAGAAGTTTTAAAAGGTTAGTCACTAAATTAAAAACTTAAAAAGTTTAAAATTAAATTGAAAAAATCTTTAAAGGTTAAACACTTTTAAATATTTTATCCCTATTTTCAGTGATATAACACAATTAATGACTATCTTCATCCATTTCAAATCAAAACCCTTTTATAACATATTCCTTTTAGAAAATCTCATTCAATTATGTAAATAACGTTCTACATATGGAATTTTAGGAATATAACTCTTCATTTTCTTTAATTTTTTATCTTCAAGTAATAATGTACATTTTAGAACCAACTAAAATATTATTTTCATCACTTTCTATAACATAATAGTACGTTGAATTTTGTCAACAATAATGCAGCTAAAAGTGTATTTTAAATCTCGACGTTTATAACAGAACCCAACAGTTCTGATCTTAAGTGGATGAAAAATTTAATAAAATTAACTCTCTTTTAATTAAATATCGTGTCAATATTGATGTGATGTTATTTTTATTTTTATTTTTATTTTTAATTGCCACACATGACAAGTGAGATTCATTGTTAGAAATTTACTAATGTGAGTCTTGGTGTCATATGACAAATGGGATCCGTAACCAAAAATTTATAAAAGGGAGTCGTACTATCTCGTGACAATGAAATTCAATTTTCGTTAACTTAAAAAATTAATTACAAAACATTGTGATTCATTTTTATTTAAAAATATAAAAATAATGACATAACATTCAATTTGCGGAGAGTTAATCTCATTAAAATTTTCATCTAAGTCTGTTATGAATATTTTTAAAATGTGTGATTTAATTTGAATATTTAAAATATTAAATTAAATATTTACAATGACAACGAAACGGCTAAGACTTTTTCCTCGAAATTCCTCTGGTGTGTCTTTATTCTATTTCAATGTTATCAAAATTTAAATGAAAAATGAAAGAGTAATGGCGACAGTGGGACTGGGACCATGTTGAGACAGAAAGACTAGGAGAGGGTAAAGACTAAAGACCCTCCCCAATCGGCCACTCACTCATATGAGTTGTCGCATAGCATTTTTTCTGACAATGTTGTTCCTGTTTCTCATCTTCATCATCATTGTCCAATAAAAGAAGAGTCTCCATTGTCCATCTGGCATTATCTAAGATCACATTCAGATCTCACTGCCTCCGCTTTTCTATTTCTAGATTTCCCTAACCTATTACTCCAAACAATTTAACAAACCCGTCCCCCCTCTTCAAGTTCACAACCGTAAACAACACTTTCCTCTTCAAACGTTTTACCAGACTGTCCCACAAACACAAGCTAACTCATTCATCACTCGCCATGTGGACACGGATTCTATGTCATGTCCTTGTCACTCTAACTGAAGTTAAGAACGCACACCCTCTCTCTATCTCCCTCTCTCTCTCATACTTATTTGCGGTATCTTTTAACAACCTTTTGAACGGAGATAAATGTTGAAGTGGAAGTAGTTTTGGGAAGTGAAGGATTGGCTCATTTGGACTGCAACAGAACTGATCACAGGTATGATTGCTTTCTATTACCATTTTCCCACCTATCCTCTCTCTCTTTCATAACCCACCTTATTTGATTCCTTTCTGCTTGCTTTCTTTGGCAGCCAAAAGGGTTTTCTTTCTTTCTTGTTATCTCTTTAAGAATCTTTTTGATGTTTTGGTGTTGAGTGTCAAGTGGGTTTCAATTTGCTCTTCACTTGTCTTCTTGGAGAATGAAAAGATGGTTTCTTTTTACACAATCTCAATTCTTTAGTCTTGCTTGCTTCTTCTTCAGCTCCTCAACTCTGTCAGACTTCTTGTTTTGCGTATAAAAGGCTCTCATCTGTCATTGTTTTTGTGTACGAGGAGAAAAAAAGGAAAAAAAGAAGACGACTTTCAGTAGGGTGTTTCATTCCATGTTCTTTTTCAGTTCTATACTGTTGAAATACTTTTAATTCCTTTTCGGGTAATACTTTATTGGGTAGTCAGGTTAATATACTAATAGTGAGTTAATAATCTGAAGTTCTTTGTCATTGACTTCAATGATATGTTTAATAATTTATATTAGCACTTTTTGTACCCTGTTCTTTTCTACCGTTAAACAGGAAATCTCTGTCTGTCTTCTCAGTCATGAATCACCCTGTTCCTGAATGGAATATTGGAGGCGATCATCCTCTCTCCTATCAAAAGAAACCTCTAGGGTCTGAACCCTTTACTCTCTCCATTCTTTGATAGGTCATATATTAGAGGAAGTTGTCCAGTACTGTGTTGATTTGGTTGGCCAATTTCGCTTGTACAGGAAGGATAATGAAGTGGTAGAGCTCTTGTGGCGAAATGGGCAAGTGGTTTTTCATAGCCAAGCACTCCGAAAACCTGTCCTTCATGAGCAAGTTGATAAAAATGATCGATCCACACTCAGGTGTAATGACTCAAGTGTCGGCTCGATTAATCTGATCCATGAAGATGAAACAGCCTCTTGGATGCACTACCCACTTGAAGATTCCTTTGAAAAAGAGCTTTGTTCTAATTTCTTCTCTGAATTGCCATCATTTTATCCCGTTGAGGAAAGAAAGTTGATTGAAGTAGATGTTGGACATGCCTTTAGAGCTTCAGAAGAACAACCTCACTGCATCGACATAAAACATCCAGTTGTTTCTGAAGTTTCAGGTAATTCAATGCCTCCTCCTAAAACTCAAATACCCAATGACGATCACAACGTAGGAGGGTGTGGGAAAGGTCTAAAAGGCAACTTCCCACAAGTCTCAGTGCCACCAAAAGGTGAATCAAGATCTTCAACAGGAATGTTTGGCGTCAAAGGGACTGACAATTCGAGAGGAGATGAAGTTCGGGACTGCTCTGTGATGACAGTTGGCTCAAGCAAGCAAGTATCAAATGATCCCAACGCAAGTCGAGCTTCAAGTAATGGCCTGTGTACTGACTTGGTTACAGAACCATTGAAGAGTGATCTGTGGAAAGTGATTTCTCGGAGTGATAGAGGAAAAACGGAGACCCTCGAGCCAACTGTTACTTCATCATCTGGTGGGTCTGGCAGCAGTTTTCCCAGAACTTGCAAGCAATCTACAGGTACTAGTGGCCTGAAGAGGAAAAGCATAGGGACAGAGGAATCAGACTGCCAAAGTGAGGTGAAAATGCAAAGTTCTTTTGGCCCTTCACGCTTTTAGTGTTCAAATATTGCATGATGAACATAAAGTTTGAATCTGACAGGGTGCTGAGCTTGAATCAGCTGCAGCAAACAATCCAGCCAAACCATCAGGGTCTGTGCGTAGGAGTCGCGCTGCTGAAGTGCATAATCTCTCGGAGAGGGTAAGAAATGCATTGGCAGATTTGCATTATAAGATTCTAGATTGCTTTATTCACTGATTTTCTTCTATGCATTGATGCAGAGGCGAAGGGACAGAATTAATGAGAAAATGAAAGCATTACAACAGCTTATACCACACTGCAATAAGGTCCTCTTGTACTAACAGGATTTTTTTCCTTCGCCGGTCTCCTATTTACATTTCTTCAGACAAATTTCTTTTTGATTTCAGTCTTTTTCACTAGTTTTATCATTTCTGTATTGAATGTGATGTTGGGTCATTTAAACATTTGAACATGTAGTTTATCTTGAGATTTTCCCTAAACACGAAAAATGAATCAACCAACATTGTTAACATGTTGAAATGCAAAGAAACAAAAGATGGATGCGGAAGAACTGTTTTTATTAAAGTAGACTTAGGAACAACCAAACAAGAGCAGAGCATCAAGTGTTTGTATTAATTTGATGCTTCCACTTAATCCAGTTATATATAATTGCAGACAGATAAAGCGTCAATGCTGGATGAGGCTATTGAATATCTGAAGTCACTTCAGTTGCAGCTTCAGGTAGAGCATCAGTGATTCTTGTAGAAGTCAATCAATCTCTTGTCATCGAAACCACTGATAATCAGATATCTAAGTGCTTCAGGTAATGTGGATGGGAGGTGGGATGGCAACAATGATGTATCCTGGAGTCCAGCATTATATGCCCCAAATGGGAGTAGGAGTTAGTCCTCCTCCTATGCCTTCCATGCAGAACGCAATGCAATTTGCTAGGGTCCCTCTAGTCGATCAATCCATGTCTCTATCTCCTGCACAAAACCAAGCAGTAATGTGCCAAAATCCAATGTTCAATCCTGTTGCTTATCAAAATCAGATCTCTGATCTGTATGCACATCTCATGGGGTTTCATATGCAAAACGCCGCTCATCAGGTTCGGCCTCATTGTTGTAATATTTATCTCCTTGACATCCTCCTTTCGGTTTACCGTTCAAATAAAAATTTGACGTGATTGTTTGGAGTCGCAGCCTATGAACATGTTCAGATATGGGTCGCCAGCGGTACAGCAGGGTCAGATGATTCCA
This sequence comes from Erythroxylum squamatum, assembly GCA_025629845.1. NCBI lineage: Eukaryota > Viridiplantae > Streptophyta > Magnoliopsida > Malpighiales > Erythroxylaceae > Erythroxylum > Erythroxylum squamatum. The sequence continues at coordinate 2,360,778 of JAOTBA010000007.1, read as the reverse complement.
CCACCTAGTAGTAGTGGCGGAGCCTCAAGTAGTGCAGCCGTGGCAACTGATACTCCTCAAAATGGCAAGATGAGTAAGTTCTGTTTGTACGCAAGATACCCCATTCTGATTAAAGAAATTCGTCATAGAAACATTGTGACGATCCTTCTTCCTTGCGTGTATTATGTCCATATTAGAAAAGTTGTCTCATCAACTCTTACGTTTGAACATGAGCAGGCTAGTTGGCAATATGCAATGCTTATGGTCCCCCACAAAACGTGAATGAGGACCACCGCACTGTAGTCTGAAGAAGGCGGCGAATCTGTGGACCACATTTGTTTCTTCAAGTAGCCTAGGTGGGGCTTTTTTTTTTAATAATTATGTATATACGAATTAGACAACTGTGACTCTGGTTGAGAAATTGTTACTAATTTATGTTATCCAAATAGCAATAAAGTTGTAGTCGGGAAAATTAATGTCTTAAGTTAGAAATTTCCTTTTTACGGTGCAGCAAGAAATCGAGATCTATCTGACCTCAAGGTTTACGCTAACTTGGGTTCATTCTAAAAGTAGAGTAATAATTGTATCCAAAAACTAGAAAAATAGTAGAATTTAAGAAGAAAAGAGATACAGAAAAACAAAAGGAATGTTATTGGGTGGGAATAATGGGGAGATTTCAGGAGAAGCGGTCAAAATAACAATGTTAATAACTGACAAGCATTAAACATGTATGAATTAAACTAAGTGAGTCCCAAAAAAAACTAAGCGAGGATTTAGTTAGGTCCGGTGGACACCCTGATCTAAGACAAAAAAAAAAAAAAATTAAGTGAGTGCCAAACAATTGATGTCATGAACGTGACACCAAGCTTTAGCTGAGCTAGGTGATGCATACTTTACTCACCCGGTATCTGTACCTTTCGCAAGAGACTTGATTTAAAGTCTCACAAAATTAATTCTTAGCTTGGTTGTTTTCTTTTTTTAGTTTTTATTTATTTTTTCAAATTTAGTAAAAAAGTTTGTTTGTTTGAATTTAGTTTTCGTCTTGTTTTTTATTTTCTTTAATCGGATTAGCTATAAACTAAATATATATTATTTAAAATAATAATTTAATTTAATTAGATAAAATTATGAATAATTGAATCTAATTTAATAATTCATTTAATTTTTTTAATTAATTAAATAATTATTAAATTTAAATATCTAAAATTGAAATAAAATTTTGATTTAATAGTTAAAATATATCTAAAATGAATATTAGCTTATAAATAAAATTTAAATTTAAATTTAAATTTTATTTATTTAATAAATAAAATAAATTTTATTGATATAAATAAAAATTATATAAGATATTAAAAATTTAAATTAATTAAAATAATTATTATCATCAGTGATACAAATATAATTATATTGACACTAACAACTAAATAATTTTTTTTATTTAAAAGAAATATGAAACTAAAAAATAAAAACTAAAACTAAAAATTACTACTCCTTAATATATTATTTATATACACTTGGTTTTAACCTAGGTGTGCGATAATTGGACGCATTCAATTTCGTCACCTTTGGTTATCTGTGCAGTCGGAAGGTGCAAGTGGGCTATGGCATCAATTAAAGCAATGCTACCCACTTGCCGTGTAGATGTTTGATACAGATAGATACATAGGAAGGAAGGTGTAACACAAAATATGACCTTGTCAATGAACCTTACTCAAAGGGACTTAACATACATTGACTTTTAGTGGGGACTCATTTTGTGTATGGTAAAAAAAAGAAAAGGAAGCAGGAAAGTGATGACTGAGAAGAAGAGCATTGCATTTCACATGTGTGAAAGCACGACCTTGACTTGAAACCTGAAGCTAATTAAGAGTAAGACCCTACCTTCATGCATGCAAGATACATGCATCACCATTTTGGCGGCACATGGTAATCACAAATCAACCAAAAAGAGCATGATGTTTTCCACATTTGTTAACCTTGGGACTTATTGGGATAAGAACATAAACAACTCTTAGCTCACCAAATCTGAAACTAATCTTAGTATGTATAATAAATAGTACGCCTATTTTTACCCTAAGTTCTACCATAGCTACAAAAATTTGTCGCTTCCGTGTAGCAACAAGAACATTTTGTCTTGTTGAATGTTGATTCCTAATAATTTAATAGCCATTGACTTGGAAAGTATACCCGACAGTAGGGGTCAGGCTTTGGGTTGGTAGGCATTGAGTGGAGTATTCGGAAAATGTTTCACTATGCTCACAAACCAGTTCCAACCTAGCTATTCCATAAAGCTTCGAGCAAGATTAGACCGACATGCTCATGTTTTGTGCTAGTATGCTAATTTGACCCGAAGCTAGGTTAATTCGCGAAGTTGGAACGAGCTCGGCCTAATTTCATAATGTTCACTTTCTTTATTAGGAGAATTAATCCGTACGAGATATACTATGTGTATACTGAAAATATGACAAAATTATATGGTGGTAGAAGAAAAGCAAGAAGAAAGAGTAGATCTAAAGGATTCAAACTAAAAAACCAGACATTTTGTCTACAGTTCATGGAATATAAGGTGCATTAATTGCCCCACTAGACAACACTCTTTGAGGGACTTCATTTTGGAGAATAAACCTGCTCTAGTAAGTATCTTGGAGTCTAAGTTGAACTAGGAGAGCCTTTCACACTAGTTTGGTCAAGGTTCACGTGCTCCAAACTAGTAATCAGCTTATGCAATTACAAGTAAATTTCCTCTAGGAAAACACAAGGTCTACGCTCTCATTTGTTTATGGATCAAATTTTGCTTTTCGGAGGAACATACTACGGGATAATCTTCAAGGTATATACACTCTCTGAATCAAGAACATTGGGTGATCCTTGGCGATTTCACACAATACTCTATTTATGTCATAAGCATAGAGGGGAATGTATTCTTAAAGAATTTCACAGCAAACTTTAAAACATATGTAGAGAAAATAGGGGTAACTTATCAATAAGTAAAGTGTAAGGTGCCACAAAAGAAAGAAGTTAGATATGACTCTTGTGAATGAGGAGTGATTATTAAAGTATCTTGAGAGCAAAGCTCACTTTTTAAGTCCGATATTCTCAAATCACTCCTTAATAGTTATACAAAGCAAGTTTTCTAAGTGTAAGAAATACTTCCCTTTTATGTTCAATAGCTACTTAGTTAAGAAAGAGGGCCTTACAAAGGCAATCAAAGAGGAATATCACATGCAATTTATGGGCATAAAGCCTTTGTTTATCCAAAGAAGTTAGGCCTAATTAAATAGGAACTTAAGGGTTTAAACTTAACAAGAGGAAACAAAACACTTTTGGGAATGTTTTAGCCATAAAGGATGCTTTACTGACGGCTGAAGAGGAGGTGCATAAGTATCATGATCCCTTATTAATAAATAAAGAGAAAAAATTTATGTGACTATATAAATGCAATTAATATTCATAAGATGGAGATAAAAATACCATATTTATTCAAAATTTAATCATGGTAAGGAGGAATTTCAATAGGATATATTCTTTAGCCAATCATGATATTATAATGGTGACATCTCATAACGAGTTGAAAAAGGAGGCAATTGTTTTTCTCAAGAACTCTACCGGGACTCCTACATCAACCAACTCATTTGTACAACTGCTTAAATCCTTTATCAAGAATAAGTTCTCTGAGGATGAATTAGAATTGTTGAATGGCCCAGTTAACACTCAGGACATAGAGAGAGTAGTTTTTGGACTGACTCCAAACAAGAATTCAAACTTTGATGGTCTCAATAGATGTTTATATTAAAAAGCTTGACATCTCATCAAGAACATGCAATCCTAGAATTCTTTGAAAAGGGCAAAATTTTAAACAAAATTAATATGACCTTCTTATGCCTCATCCCTAAAGTGCCTAACCTAGGATCCTTAAATAAGTATAGGCCAATTTCTTGTTGTAAGTTTCTATACAAAATTATATTTAAAATATTAGCAACAAGGATGAAGAGAGTTATGAAACCTATCATTAGTGAAACTTAGGGTATCTTTATTGATGGAAGAGTGATTAGTGATAAGGTGCTCCTAGCACAAAAACTTTTTAAGACTTAAGAAGGAATTCTCTTAAAAATTATAAAGATTGACTTTTATAAGATATATGAAAAAATTAGTTGGGATTTCATCCTCCAGTTGTTAGAAGTTTTTGGTTTTCCTAAAATTCAAAAATTGGATAATGTTAAATGTGTGTATACACACAGATACACACACACACACATACACACACACACATACACATAGATAAACCACTTCTTTTAGTGTTTTAATCAATAGAGAACCTTTGTTTGTGGGAGAAAGGGGGTTGAGGTAAGGAGAACCCATCCTTGCATACTTGTTCATACTTTATATGGAAGCCTTGACAAGTTTAATTAACTATAATATTAAGTCAAATTTTAGTTTCAGGTTCTACAATAGGTGTAAGAAAATATGATTGGTTTATTTGTCTTTTGCTAATGATCTAATCCCTTTTTTAAGAGCTCATGATAGATCAATTAGCCTTGTAATGGCTTCCATTCGTACCTTTAGAGAGATCTCTAGTTTGGATACATATAAGAGTAAAATGCAAATGATTCTCTCTTCCAGTGCTCATTACATTGTTGAGTGGCTCACAATCATCACTAGAATTTAGGTAAAGCTTCCTCTTTTTAGTTACCTTAGATTGCATATTTCAACAAGGAAGGTTCAATTTAAGGATTATCTCCCATTGATTGAGAAGATCCAAAAGAGATTGAATTTTTTGTGTAATAAAGCTTTATCACCTATAGGAAGACCACAATTGATTAGAGATGTCTTAAACCCTTCACATATATTGATTTTCACATTTCTTTCTCTTAAGGTGCCTTATTAAGTGAATGGAAAAAAGGGAAAACAGATATAAAGTGCACAACCTTTTAGAATTTTTTTAATTAATTGACCAACCTTTTATGACCTTAACTATTCAATTCAAAATGTTAGTTTTGTTAATATTTTGCTGATTTTGCTAACAAAATCTTTTATATTCATGATATGTAAACATCCATGTAGAAAATTAATTGCTAACTAATTATCTATGTGAACTAAAACACCCAATTCAATGTGCTAAAGAGGTTATATGTTGGGTATTTTAGATCACGTGAGTGATTAGTTGATAATTAATTTTCTACATAGATGCCTACGTGTCATTGATAAAAAGGATTTTGTTAGCCAAATTAGAAAATACTAAACAGAAGTAACATTTTGGATTGAGTTGTTAAGGAAATTAAAGGTTGATCACTTAATTGAAAATTTTAAAAGCTTATTAGACACTGAATTGCAAAAATCTTAAAAGTTTGGGCACTTTAGTTATCCCTAGAAAATGAGGAGATTCCTTTGGGGAAGGGGCAAGGAAAGTAAGTATTTTTCCAAGGTAGGTTAGTAAGAAGTGAGTAAACCAATGAGAGAGGGAGGGTTGGAGAACACTCCAATTATTATAAGCAATAAAGTTTTTATAGAGCAAAGACTATAAAAGATTGCTAGACAATAAGGACTTATTATGGGTTAAGTGGATGTACTCTTATTTTTTAAACAAAAAAGTGCATAAGAAGTCAAGAATAGAGTCTCATACTCTTGGTTTTTAGCTCAACTGCTAAAACTGAGGGGTAGCTTAGCTAAAAACATTAGGTAAAAGATTATTAATGGTGAATTAACTTCTCTTTACTTTGACAAGTAGAGCAGTATTAAAACTCTTTGTAAAACAATATATACTAACAATCCTTATTAGATATCCAAATAATGTTAAAGTAGGAGTTTGGATTTACTCTAATTGGTGGATAAGCTATCCTCATGAGCTGGAGCATATATTTGTCAGGTTATAATCTAAACCAAGAGAAGAAAGATGTTTACATATTACTTATGGAACTCATTTGAAAAAATTACAAATAAATCATGCAGATAGTTTCTTAAATGAAGAGGCCAAATGATGGACTGGTTGGGAGTGGCATGAAATAAAAATTTGTTGGGTACTTATTAGGAAAAAAATTACAATAAATCATGCAGAGAGTTTCTTAGATGAAGAGGCTAGTTAATGAACTGGTGGGGAGGCATATAAGCCTTATTTGGTATGTCTTATCAACCATTTTTTAGCTAATTGAAGGTTTTAGCTGTTTGACATATGTTTGGTAATCAACTGATTGGGTTGGCTGACTAAACCCAATCAACTAATTTTGGAAAAGTCAGTGCAACTGCAAAAGGGTTATAATAAAATTTACTACCTAAAATCTCCTTCTTTATGTGGTTGGCAGCTAGGAAAAGATTGGCGTCTCTGCATAGGCTAAACTTCCTCAACCTTAACGGTAGATTTTTATTACGCAAAAACGAGTTTGAATCCCTTTTGCGTATGTACTTCAACTACAAATCCATATGAAGAAGTGTTCTTAATTTTTTCCACATTAATAAATATGATCTCAATCACTCTAAATTCTTGGACTGGTTGCAGATGGATAGCACATTATCCAAAGGAGATATAGCAGTGGCTGAGATAGCATAAGTTTTAGCTTATGCATGTTCTCCCTCTAGAAGAAAAGAAATAATAGGTGTTTTCAAAGGGTGGAGAGTCTCGTAATAATAGTTAGAAAGGTATTAACTAACTATATTAGGGGCCAACTGATTATCAACGAAGAAACTAAATGCTATAGTAGTACAATTGCATATTCTTGGAGATTAATTCTAGAGTTGAATTAGGTGGCCTTAGATTGATGAGCACTATCAAATATGGAATGCTACAAGTCAGAGTGCAAGTATAGCACAAGAAAAAGTAGGCAAAAGGCTCCAATATCTTTGTCTGCAATCATAATATGAAGTGTTTCAGATTTCCAGAATTTATACAAGTTAGTATGCCGATGGTAGAATTTGCATATACAGATTTTGTTATGGATGCTTGTGAATTCCCAGAAACTATGACTATAATCGAATAACCCCAGCGATAAATGTGTCGGCAGGTTCTTTTAAGAGTTCTTTTTGTGTGTTTCCGATAATAAATGATTAAGTTGATTTACTTTGAGCTCAAATCAATTCAAAAATACCTAATTCATTTAACTTAAAATCAGCAAAACTCGATTTACTTGTTACTTAACAATCTGAGTTGAAAAAGGAAAACCTTCAAATTGGGGTCGGAAAATGGTCGTGAGTAGAAGAAAATGAGGTCTTAGTGTTTTGATAAACTGAACAAATATGAAGTGATATACATTATGTTTTTTTTAATGGTATTGAGAGAATAAATATCGATCAAGTAGAACAAAAGCATTAAAAGAAAGATAGAAGGTTATTTGGATTATTGTGAATCTCTTGGTATATATACTATGGACGCAAACATAAAAAGATTTGATTGACGTAACGTGTTTCAAACTTATATACAACACAAGTTGATGCTGAGCTTGTTTAATTTTGTCCACAGAATATATAAATTATCGAGAAAGCCCTACGTGGTCGGTCGGTCATATTCTCTGCCTCCCGTACCCCACCAGCAGGAGCTAATAAATTATGCGAAAGCGATGGACGCCTTTGTATATATGTGAGGTTTGGAATTGGTAGGAGGTAAATCGCAGAACCAAAAACGCAAGGTAAAGGAACATGAACGCACGCAGAACACAACACAAGTGGAATGCAACGTGCAAGAGACTGAACGGCAAGAGTAATACTAATACAATTAAATGCGAGTGAAGAGGATGGAGAATGAACGGCAAGAGTAATACTAATACAATTAAATGCGAGTGAAGAGGACGGCGCTAGAAACAAAAACTACAAGAAAAATAGAGTTTAGTGACGGAAATTACTGTCGGAAAGGTTAATGAAATTTATTGACGAAATAAGGTATCGGAGATACGGCCGTAGGTAACTTTACCGGTGGAAATTTTGTGTATCGTCGGTGAATATACCGACGATTATTCCGTGTTATCTTCAGTCGGTAAATTTATCGACGGAAAAGATTTGTCCGTCGGAAAAATTACCGACAGATTTGGTTATTCCATCGGTAAATTCATATTCTCATTGCCGACGGTTATTTGTTTTCCGTCGGTAAATCGATCAATTTTACCGACAAACTTTGTCTTTCCGTCGGTAAATTTACTAATTTTACCGACGGACTTTTTTTTTCCGTCGGTAAATTACTAAAAACTATTTTCTTAAATTTCCCTGTATTAAATTTTATTTGATGATGTTATAATTGATGCATAATTTAAACAGTTATGAGTTATCTGTTGATAATATTTGATTTGTTTCGATATTTAATTTTATTAAAATAGAAAGTTGATTGATGATATAAAGTAAAAATTATCTTAATTGATAATAAAAAATTATTTTGTACATAATAAGTATTTATAATTCATTAAAAAATGACTATAAGAATGCTATTCATTTAGTGACCGCGAATGTTCGGATTGCTGCGATGAGGTGCTACACTTACCCTTCAACTCATCCACCTCATTATGGAGCTGAGCTATGTACTCCATCGACTGTTGCAACTAAGTTGGCAATGTCTGCATTGTGCTTCGAAGCTCATTGACTTCATTGGTCGTCGACCACCTACTAGATGTTGCTGTACTGGACGTGGAGGATTGCGAATAACATGTGTTTGTAAATGAACCTAAGTTGAATATCCTTCCACGACGGTCTCTACCACCCACTGCATGAAGATAGGTTTGAGTATCATCAACATCTTAAGACTGCTAAGATTGTCGTTGAATACTTTATTGTATTTGGTTCTATCATAAGGCAATGTTCATGTTGGTAAGTGACAATTAAAGCATAAATTCCGCATACAATGAGTTCTCTACATCGGATGTTAACGAAGGTTACACCATCATGCTTCTTAGTGTGAGTGTGCAAAAAGAGTTGACGGGGTGTAGGCCTCGTGCCCATAGACTTTTCCTGCATTAGAATAAAATGTTATATGTAAACTACAATTTATAACATTATCATTCTTCATAATATACATATTTTCATTCAAAAATTTACACATCAAATTAAATTGAAATACACAAAAGTAAAAATACAGAATATAAATATAAAGTGTAGATACTTACAAGTCTCTCTGCATGCTTGTGGTGGGTAATAGATCTTCCAATATGTACAGGAAGACTCTTTCCCCCCAGTCCTCCACGTTTATTGGTAGAATTACGCTCTAAAATGGGCATTGCCTCGGGCGATGTCCAATACTGCTGCCAACGATTCCATATTTCTTTAGAAATATAAGGTGGTCGTACACGAGTCATATGTATCACACCAATAAAGTCTCGATAACGTGTACGTGCTCGTCTCTCCCATATTTTATAAATGACCGCATCAAATTCAGAATCCCAAAAAAATTCTTTCTAAACTAAAAGGAAAAACATATGATAAGTATTTATAATGTAATAATATTTATCTAATAAATGTATAAAAATCAAATTTAAAACAAAAAATAGTTTTTTAACCTTAAACTCCTTATGGTAAAATTCCTTTGTCGCTTGAGAGATATTCTTCCATATGTAACCCTCAACATCAATCTTCTCCTTGAATTTAGATGTCATGTTTTTTTAGTATGGTCCAGACGGAATCAACTTAATATTAGAACAATTAATTTTATACCATTTTTTAAATTTAAACCTATAACTTAATTATAAACATATGGTGTTTTATGTAAAATCACTTACAAATTGTTGACAATTGCGATGTAAGTTCTTCCATCAGCTCCCTTAGCTCCAAGTTGGAGGTTGCCTCCTTCATAAACATCGTTTGCCCCTGATATCTCTGTCGGTATAGGGGTGGTGGATGGTATAGTAGCAGGTACAGAAGGTGATGCCTCCCCTGCAAGTGTAGTACTAGTTAGAGGTAAAACATCTGATTCGGTTACAGCTGCAGAATGTGATGCTTCACCTGGACAGTAAGTGGTTGCAAATCGTGGGCTGAACCTAGGTCGCATTATATCCTGTTTTCTCTTTGGTGGCATATTTCAACCTGAAATTCATATCCCAACAAGATTATTTTCTCATAGATTTCAACTAATTTATTAGGGAAGGGTTGGATGGCTTAACGACACCAATCTCAACTGTCATAGTAGTCAAGATTTCGCAGCTAGCTGAGACTCAATAAACTTCTTGTACTACCCTCCAAGTAACCAACTAATATTCCACTTTAAACTTCAAGGTAACTAAAACGAGTCACGGAAATGGTCATGAGTGAGTCATGGCCATCTAATTGGTTTCTTAAAAGAAACACTCAAACCATTTTATTAAGAACTTGTATAGCCAATAATATTATCCTTAAGCTAAATGAAAAATGCGTATATAATGTGAAAATTAAAGATGTTGACTAGCATTGGTATCTTTGTCCTTCCAGATAATGTATTAATCAACAAATAAAGACCAAATCTTTATCTCTTTTTAGACCAAATCGAGGATCAAATACCAAGATTCCTGGAGACTCTTTGTAAGTTAAAAATACCAAAACTTTATGGGAATTTATTGATCATTGTAAAATTTATGAAATTTTAGCAATTTTTGTGTTTTCGTTATGATAAACCGAGAGTTATTTGATTTAAATTCTAATGAACTTATAGTGAAACGACATAATTCATTAGAATTTCTAAAGAACTTATAGTATCTTGACATTGTCTACAACTCTTTTTAGGATTCTTTACCATCAACCATTGGAAATTTACCGACCTTTGAAAAAGTTGTCCATTATTTCAAACAAAATGAATAGTAGCATCCCCACAATTGTTAGCTAACTATATACCAAAGCTTATAGATATATGGTTGATGGCCAACTCATAGGGAGGTGTTATTATTGAAGATCATTTAATGAACTTCAGAAGCCTAAAATGGATGATCATTTCAACCGGATCGATATCAACCATAGTCTTCAATGTGAGTTACTATTACGGTCTAAACAAAGCAATATAAATTAAATTCTATCCAGACCAGCTAAAGGCAAGCGTACCCCATCGACAAGTAATATAAAATGGTAATAACCGGATATCGTACCTAAGGGATTCCAGCATGTAAGACAATTAAGTTAAACGATGCAAAATTACTCAGACAATCAAGAATTGATTGATTTTGAAAATAAAATAAAAAAGAGAATCAAGGAAATATGCAAGATGCAAAGTATGAATTAAAAACGAATAGACTTAATCAAATGACAGAAATTGGCTAAGGTGTCAGATTTTAATTGGATTAGACACTAAAACTTGTAACGGTGGATTGATTTAGGATTTACTTCACTTAAGCAAGTCGAACCCAATGTTCATAGGAATTCCCTTCTCTTCTAAATCCAGGTTACCTACTTGGTTTATAGATAATTTGTAATAAAAGTCATTCAATACAAGAAGCCTAAAATTAAGTTTGTTAATTCTAGGTATCCTCACACAAGATCCTATGGTTGGTTTACACTTTAGTCTCAAGTATGTTGCTTGATTAATTTTCTGACAAATTAAATCCCATTGGTTATGACATTCAATTATCTAAGGCCTTAATCTAGGTGATCAAGCTAAATTAGGACTAAATATACATTCAATCAAGCAAAAACCAAAACCACAAAATTGTCCTAATCCAATATCAATCCTAACCTCAACTAAAAAAACTTACTTACACATATTCATCAATGTAACACAAATCATGGTCATAATATATATTTGCATTGATTAAATCCACAGAAATTAAAATAAATAAGGAATAAAAACAAATTAAATCCCAGCAAAATCGTGGCTACTGGGATTGAAAAACAATTTGGCCAAGGTTCAACTCTCTTTGTTCCTCTGAATTCTGCCACCACCAACCTCTTCCTTCATCCCAATATATTGATGTGACAATTAAACCTTGCTATCTCCTCCTATTCACGCATAACCACGCTGTCTTCTCCTATTTATGCACAGTCGCTGCTCACGCTTCTCCTCCTATTCAAGCACAGCTACTGCCACCCTTCTCCTCCTATTAACACACAACTGCTTCTTCTTTTCTCCGTATTGAATATGTGTTGAATGGCCCTCCAGGTCTTTTGGTCCCACTCTTCTTCATGCACACTCATGTTTGCTCCTCTCCCTCTGTGCTGCCAGCTTTCTTTTCTTTTCTCCTTGTTCAATGTTCATCTAGGTTTTTGGTTTAACTTTATCAAATAAGCACACTCACTTCGTCCCTCTCTCTGCCGTAGCCACTTTATTCTTTTGTTTTCTCTCTATTCAATGTCCACCCAAGTGTCTTTTGTTCCACTCCTCTTGTACATGTTTTAACCTCTCCTTCACGCAAAAACCCTTATTCTTCTTAGCCAAAACGTTAACGTTTTTAGGTGGCCAAAATGTTAACGTTTTTTGTCCTTGCTTCCTCTTAGAGCTTTTCTTGATTTAGGCTTTTAAAAGTTCCAAATCTGATGTGTGCCTAAAATTAAAACAAATAACTCTTAATTAGTGCAATTTAAACATTAAATGGATAAGAATTTAGCAAATTATGTATCTATAATCAATATAAAATGCCCATTAACAACACCCTCACACTTGAATTGTTGCTTGTCCTCAAGCAACTTACTTGGATCACAACCAACATATTATGTCATTTCATTTTCAACGAAAATTAAGTGTTTGCAATCCCATAAACTTCGGCAAACTCAAGTATCAAGCTACTACATATATCATAATCTTTTCATCAATGCACATAAACAAAATCAAAGGTAGATATCTTTGATCAAAAGCAAGCATAAAATTAAAGTGGACTTTCCTCACAATATTCACTCATGTCACTCAAGTGTATAAATGTTGTGTTTTACTCAAAGCTTCCTCTAAGAGATTACATTACTATAGGCTTGTAAATTCACCTATTTTCCACTACTTAGAGTACATGCCATCATAGGTCAAAAGGGCTTTTACTAAGGGTTGTAATGGGGCTTAGGTTAATGTAAAGTAAAAAGGGCAAAGGTTACTTACAAGCATTCACAAAGCACTAAGTAACGTGGGACAATCAAAAAGAAATTATAAGATGTGCAAAAAGAAATAACGGACTACAACTACTCATCATTATCCAATGCTAATGTTTGATCTTTCTCTTTCTTCAAATTTTGTTTTGTTTTGTTTTGTTTTTGTTTTGTTTTTTTATAGCACTAAACATAAAAGAAGATAATAGTAGTACAAATCAACAACAACTGAGTAGATGTACCTCTCTAAAACATCTCAGAATAACATATAAACAAAAGTTCCTAAGTCAAGGACATCAAATACTTAGTACTTCATTCAACTTGTGAAACGGTCAGGCTAAAAAGTTTTCAGGTTTTAATGCAATGTGATTAATATGAAAACAAACAAGGTCAAAGGCTCAAAGGGGGTAGCAAGGAAAAAATGACTTGGTGTGTCATTTAAGCTAAAGGTTCAAAACAAAGAAGGGTTTTATCATGTCCATAAAGCATGTACTTAGCAGTATCAAACAGGTTTAGAGCAAGTTCTAAAGGTAATCCACATAGGGAAGAAAGGCATGCACTACAATCAAGGTTCGAAGTGTCATGAAGAGACAATCGCTCCTCAGAATAATCCACAAACCTAGGCATAGGCAATTTAGCTCGTTGTCCATTTACCTTAGAAGGGGTTTTCATTTTCTCGTTTTACCTCAAGGACCTCAAAATGAAGGACTTGGATCACCTTGAATGTGTAAGTGGTAAGTCGACTTGTACCATGTGTAAGTCGACTTATCCTTGCTCGGTACCGAATAAGGCGACTTATGAATTGGATAACTCGACTTATTCAAGGACGGTACTGTTTATTTGTGCCCTAAAGGCAATCCCCTTTAGCGCGTTTTATTCAAAGTCGTGTGCAGACTTTATGAATAAATAAAGAAAAGG
>JAOTBA010000007.1:2327119-2342168 GCA_025629845.1 Erythroxylum squamatum | reverse complement strand
AATGGATCCACCAATTTCTCATAAATTTTCTTAAAGCACAATTTCATCTATAACACAATTCATATACAAGAACACTCTTTTAAAAATTATTTTAATATTTCTAATTTCCACCAAAAGTTCGGGGTCCAACACCTTAGATTAATTCTTATGATTACAAAACATCCTTAGAAATATTAGAACACAAAAAAAGGAAGTATAGACACTTGTGTTAGTTGCATTTTATATAGAAGCAATATATTATATCCCTAATTTGGTAAGAAAGCCAAAGTGTATCCTCTTATTTGAGAAATCTACCAATCTAGAGTTTTGAGAAGCTTTAGATACCCCATTATCCTCATTGAGGGATTTGTGCATCTCAGTTTATATCCCATTAGTCAAGAAAAATTTTTCAGGAGGAGCTTGAATAGTTCCATCTATTTAATACTCTTAGATTTTAAGAGACCCGTGATGGATTATGATGGCAACATTCATTTGCTCTACCTAGTTGTCAAGACCCATGAGCTCTTAGAAATCACCTATTTTAAACTCTCTTCCAATGGCTTTCTAGGTATTCCATTTACTCTTTAAGGAAGGTCTCTACTAATAGGATGCTCTTACAAAATCCTTAAACATAGCATAATTTACTCAATTTTAATAGAGGAAGAGAGTCAGGGAGCTCTTGTGTCATCTCCACCAAGGCACAAAGTATCGCATAACTAATCATACTTCTAGAATAAATGGCCTCATTTATACAAATAGGCCTTCTAATGTAACTTTCCAATATACTCAAACGTTTGATGGACAAATATTCTAATGTGAATTTAGGAAAATTAATCCAAATTGGTACCTACTTATGCATAACTGTTATCAAGGTTAACGCTTGGTTTCCATAGTTAAATGAAGAGGGGTAAACTATAAAAATGCCATAAACTAGCTTCCAAGATCTTTTGAGAACTAACAACAATGGAGAATTTGAACAGAAATGGTATATCCTTATTTATATGCATATTAATCAACGTATCTATAAGGGAGAGGTATCCATACCCTTATAAGGCATACTTCTTTCCCCTCTCCAGCCAATGTGAAATCTCATCATCATCATCCACCCCTTAGGGCCCAACGTCCTACGCTGGCACATCGGGTTAGGAACCGACTCTGATACCATTTGTAACAGCCCAAACCACCCGCCCATAGATATTGTCTGCTTTGGGTTGCCCCTCTAGCCAATCCCTCACGATTTTGCTCTTCCTACCCTTGGAAAAACGCATCTTAGGATGAGAGGTATCCATACCCTTATAGGACATACTTTGTTCTCCTCTCCAATCGATGCGGGATCTCACAACATAGTTCACTGTATCAAATTGTGGTAGCATAAATAAAGGGCACATTAGCATTTTTATATGACAAGAAGATACCACTCAAGCTAAAAGGTAAATTATTCCATTTAAAAATTAAACTGGCCATGCTCTATGAAGGGGAATGTTAGCCCATCAAACAAGTGTAGAGAAAAAATTAATAGTGGTGGAGATTAGGTGCTTCATTAGATGTGTAACCTTACAAGAAGAGATAATGTTAGAAATATAGTGATAAGAGACAAGTTGGGGGTGGCTAACATCAACGGTAAGTTAAAAGACAAAGATTAGGTGGTTCGAACGTATTTAAAGGAAACATCCTAATGCCACAGTGAGAAGAAGCAAGAAGATTGTACTTATGGACTAAAAGAGAAGAAGGAAAAGACCTAAGAAGAATTAGGGGGAGGTGATCAAGTATGGTATGGCCTTATTAAAGCTTATTGTAGGCTTGGTCCTCAATAGGAAACTTTGGTGAACTAGGATTTGGGTAAAGGATCTTACATAGAAAAGTCCTTCTCATTTCTTAAAGAGGCCCTTCTCTTTTCACAAGCCTTTTGAACATTTTTCTTCTTTTTCTTCATTTCTTATATCTTGTATTTACCCTAAATACTTTTATTTGTAATACTTGCCCCTTTAGTTATTTTATTTATTTATTATATTTTTTTCTCTTTTGATTGCTTGTTTGTTTTACTTACTTATTTGTTTTCTTTCTTATCCATTTATTTATTATTTACTTTTATCTTTATTTTGATTCTGAATTTCTTTATTTTTGTTTTTATTTTCCTTTTTATCTTTATTTTATTTTTACTTATTTTTTATAGATTTGGCTATCATTATCATCATCATCATCATTATTATCTTTTTTTCCTTTTTGTTTTCTTCAATTCGTTTTCAAAATAAATATTTTTTTCTTGTGGATCTATCAAAAATAGCCTCTCTACTAGTTAGAGGTAAGGTTATGTACTACTGGACTTCCTCAGACTCAGCATCTTAGCAAATATTTCTACTGAGACGTTATTGTTGTTGTTATTGCTATTGGTATGGCAAAAAGAGGGACCTCCTTCAAATAAACAAAAAATGAGAAAGTTCTTCCATTAGTCCCATTTGATAAGTAACTAAAAACCCGTCAACTCTTTGATTAGTATGTTATTTATAATGTCATCATTTTAGGATCCTAAGTTTTAGGGAAACTTCTATGAATCTTCTTAACAATATTAACATTGTATTAAATCTTTCCAATTTCTTTTAATGCTTTAATGATATTAACAAAAAATGTACATGTCAAATACAAATTCATCATGCTTCATATAAAGTATTTGATGTTGATGAATAAGCATAATCATTTTATTTTTTAAATTTTATTTTCATTTCTTCTATGACTTGATCTAACTAATCTTTTATCCATCATATCCCACTTAGGGTGTAGCTTTAAAAGATGATTCAATCACATTATCTATGGTTAAGGTTTATTTGGGACGATGATTTACTTTTTAATAATACCCTATAACTCTATTCCTTTTTGCGTGAAAAGGAATCCCATTTTAGTTTTCTATAAAAATAGTTGTTGTTACTATTGAAGTATGGTGCTTAACCAATGTTTTGTCCCTCCATGTATGCTATTTTGTTTCCTTTTATATCTTTTGACACCTAGAATACCTAAAAAGAGAGACATGCTTTGATGCTAATTCTTGATCCGAGAGAACCAAAAACGAGGGTGAATTTGAGGAGTCTAACATGAAAATCACCTAAGCATAATTTATCAAACACCTAATATATATCTACATATACATGTATAATTAAATCGTTCAACGGTGAGAAATAAATGTAATATTTGATTATGGACATGTAAGTAATAATCAGCATATGGTCTTTTCAAGCCAACGGAAATGACAAAGTCAAAATTGAAGCATTTGTAGTATTTTTAAGATAGTAACGCTATAAGATGAAGTGTTTAGCCTATATATCAATCTATACTTAATAAATTATTTACATAATTCAACATATGGTGCAAAATAAATCATAAATAACTATTATTGATAAATAATAATTAAAGATTTAGGTAAAGAGTTTAACATTATAAACTTTAATGGTTCATTCCATTTTGATTTATGTGTGGTCCCTAAACTTCATTTAAGAATTATGAATTAATTATTAATCTTATTTTAAGAGTGAATAGTACTACTTTTCTCTTTTTTGGGTGAAGAGTAATTAGTATAAGCTTAAAGTTTTTAAAACACTCAAATATGATAATTTGTAACATAAATCCCATAACTCCTATAGGTTAACTACTCTTGGAGGTTGATTAGTATAGGTTCATTATCATTATAGAAGTCAATCAGTTCTATTTGATCTAATGGCTATAGGTTGATCACTTTAGGCTTGTGAATCGACAATAAAAGTAATTCTCCTTAGTTTTGTTTCTTGGATGTTATCGTGCTCAACTATTTCATTAACTTCTAAAGTCATTCCAAACTATGTGAATACCTCCTGAAATTCTTCAAGTGACTTTTCTATATCTTGAATCAACACTTCAAATGAATTAATCATATCTGCATCAAATTATAGCCTCGAATTTATGTAAACTCATCCAAGGTGACAAGCACATTTCGTTACTTCAAGAAAATACATCCATGCATCATCATGCCTTAACTTGAAACTACGGTACTTGAACAATCAAATAAGTTTCATTATTATTCCAATACTTATAACCATAAAAAGAAAAATGGGAATGAACCTACTTGGTTCAACATATATACATTAATATCTTACACCATGAGATTTTATACATCATAAATAGGTTTGCCTAAAATATTAAATATTTAAAAGAAATGGATGGACACTAACAATTAATCTCAATATAAGAATATATTTTAACGATAAAAATAATCATAATTTAAATTTTGGACTAAAAAATAAAGCTAACTTTATTAGTAGGAAAACTTAAGACATTATTAAAAAAAGAAACAAGATGAATGATAAAGATTTTATCCAAAAAATATTCATTATTGTCTCCCTATTCAATATTTGCTCCTTACGGAGAGAAATAACCATGGTCCCCCTAAAAATAAAAAATAGAGAAATTAGTAACAAGTTAATATTAGGTTCAAAAAAAAATTTAAACTAAAAATATGAAGTCTTGGCTTCGAACCTATTATGGAGTAAAAAATTTGGATCTTATTCTTTATCATAAAAAAAATAACTTGCCGCAAAAGAGAAGAGCTATAGAAAATTAAAATATACAAGTATGAAATCTCAAAATAAAAGTATTATTTTGTTAACATATTGGTATAGCATAACAAAAATTAAAAAAAATTACCTTTCATACAGTTGTATCAAGTAGCAAAGGCATATGCACATCCTTATAAATTTTAAACTGCAATTTATTGAGGATAAATATAAAAGGAGAACTTTTTAGCTTAGATCTCAAAACTTGATTTTAGAATTATTATGAGGTTAAAATATTATTCATTCTTTTGATTTTATTCCTTATTATAAGAAATATTGACAAAAAATTTTAGCATAATAAACTTTATCCTTTCCTTTACATGAAATTTAATTTCAAAATAAATATAGGTAAAATATTGAAGTTCTTGCTAAAAAATTTCAAGGCATGCAAACAATTTTTTTTAAGAAAATAGACACTATGAAGAAGGCAAAATAATCAATTTCTAACTTATGGAAAAAAGAAAGAAACCAAGTAAACCTTAAAGCTTATTTGATTACGAAATTTTTTCTAATCTATAACTAAAATAGTTCTAAAATAAAAAAAATTAAACATAAAAAGGAAAATATGAAGAAGAAGAAAGTACGGAAACCTTTTAGTTATTTATTTTTTGGGGAAGGGGATTCTGGTTATAAAGTAGGACGAAAAGGCTACCTTGAGGTTCATATTTTAGATGAAAGTAAGTGAAAAAAGAAAGAAAATGGTAGATGATAAAAAGAGAAAGAAATTTATCATTTAGCACTATATGTGGGAAATAATTTTTAAATATTATAATATTTCTATTTTAAAAAATTCAAATTAGCTAAGAGACCCCCACTATAAGGAAGAAAAAATGGATATGCATAAAAGTGATCCATTTGCTAACCTTACTGGAACAACCAACACCCTTAATACTCCTCTAGTTAACAAGAAGCTCAAAGAAAATTTTATTTAAAGTTAAAAAGTCAACAAATGATGCATTAAAGGTAGTACATATGTGAAAGGTGTAGTCCCACACCCTAGGACCATCAGTGAAAAGAGCCCTACCTATATTGCTACAATCAATGCCTCTAGAACATTACACATAATGGGTAAGTTTTAAAGTTTATATCCTATGATACCTAATTTTCTAGAAGACATATTATTTATTAGGTTTAAGATTCAACCATAGATACTTACAATGACATGCAAGACCTTTTGATCATGTGCATAAATATAATGATCTAATGGATCTTTATGGCATATCTGATGCCATAAAATGTAAGGTTTTCTCCTCTATAATGACTAGTGTGGCATGTTCAGCATTCAAAGCCTTGTCTTTAGCTTTCAGAAGTCAATTTCCATGTTTATATCCCATTTTCCTAGCACTAGTAATATCCTTCATAGCTATAGCTTAAAGGCAAGAAGAAAGCTTAAGGGATTACATATAGTTTAAAGAATGCATAATGAGGATAGCGTTATGATGAACAAGATGATCCAAACGTACCTAAAAGTGAATGTGAGTCTTTGAAATCACCTTCTAAGAAACAGATAATTAGTCTTTGATCCACCTTATAAAGAATTCATGGTTATTACTCTATGGATAATCAACTTCTTCGTTAAAAGAATATTATTTAATATTGAGAGTACCATTGATATATAGTTATATGATGCTTTCAAAGAGATGGGAATTGTAATGGATAGATTGAAATTTATGACCTCACCCTTACTTGGTTTTAGGAGAGAACAAATCTACAAGAAAAGAAAGATATATTTGCTTATAATATTAAGGACAAGGTTAGGATAGATAAAGAAATGTTGGCCTACTTAAACACCAAATATATCATATAACCTATTTAGTGTTGATGGAATATGATGATATAACAATATGACATAACTATATATAATAAAAAGAACATTTGTATATAATGCTATAATTGAAAGGCCATTCTTCATAGTCTGAGTAATTATACCACGTACCAATTGCTAATGAAATTCTAAGCTCAAGGATTATAGTGAAACAATTATGAGATAAATTATTGTCAAGTAGGTTATGTGTGGGACATCATGATAAGTGCTTTGGTTGGAAAGAATGGCTAGTGAGAAGTGCTTCATTCTCTCACTAACTTGGTTATGGCCATGGCTCAGCTAATCCTCTTCCCACTATTGTCTCCCTTTTACTGCTTTACTTTAGCTATTATTCACCATCTTCTTCTAATCATCCCCTCCCTCTCCTCACTTCACTGTGTTTTTTTCTCTCCTTCTTATAACTCTTCGATTAGGGGTGTTTTAGTCTTCACAATTATCCTAGTTTCCTAACTTTGAGTTATTACCATTTTAAGTAACATTTTTTCATCAAACTTGAACATGCCTAGAGTTGTCTTCCCTTTTCAAAAAAATGAAGGTTGAAAAATCGCCTGAATTCCCTCCTTTACCCTTTCCATTTTCCCTTCCAAGCCAATCTCACACTTTTAAAAAGTTTGATCCCTCTCATCTTACTCCTCCAACATTAACTCATCCTCCTAAATTACTCGAGCAGAAGCTTCTAACCATACTAAAAATCTAGAAATAAGTAGTGGGGCCAAACTAGTATTTAATTTCAAATCCAAATATGAAGCCCTCAATATTGTAGAGGACGGTTCATGGCACATCTTCCAACTCTCTTTATTCTCGCAGACATTCAACCAAGAATGGGGTTGCAAGATATCAAGCATAAAAACATTTCATTGTGGGTAAAAATTCGTAACATTCCTCTTGAATATTATATACCAATAGAGACCATGTTTAAGAGCCCAAGGAAAAGCATGGAAACCTATTAAAAGATTTTTTCCAAATAGGAGATTTTTCTGAGCTAATAGGGGTAAAGGAGGAGAATCAGGAGATAAATGACAGTCCAATGGTTTTTGAGAAAGAAAAGTCTCAAAATCCCTAACCAAAAAAGGAGATTACTTATCATAAGGAAAAGGAGTAGGTTAAGAATTCTATAATCTATCCTAAAGGGAAGGAAAATGATCAAATAAAAGGTCCAAACTGAGAGATTATAATAACTAAAGGATAATATGGAAGAACAATTCCAGAATGTGCAAAGTAGGAAATCTAATAGAAGCAACAACAAAAAAGCCCCAAAGGTTGAGGAATTTTTAAATGAAAATAATTTTATAGAATGTGTGAGGATTAAATTGCCCGTCTAATATGAATGCTTTAAGGGATTTTATGCTAAGGGATTAGAAACTAAAATCAAGCAGGAAAATCTAAATACATTGAATAGATTGGGATCGCACTGGAAGTTACTATCAAATCATCAATATCATGGTTTTAGCAAGATCATCATTTGTTATAATGACGATCTTATGAAATGGAACAAATTAAAGTGAATCAACAACTAATGCACAACAAGGTGTATTTCAAGATGGAGAATTCATCATTTTTGTCTCCTTTATTCATATGTTTAATACTATTTTTCAAATAAATATATTTAGAGAACTCTAAAAAGAGTAAAGGGTTTTTGCTTAGGCCTTTGGCTAGTATGTGGGATTTTAACACTACTCTATATAGATCTGAAGCAGATATTAATTGCGATTTATTGAATTACAACCGAGACCTTTATGATTGCATTATGGAAGTGGAACTAATTGACCTCAAATATGAGGGACATACATACACATAGAACAGTAAGCAATCCACAAGATGCTTTATAAGGATGAAATTAGATAGGGCTTTAATGAATATGGACTGGCCAACTCATTTCCCAAAAAGCAAAGTACACTTTATGGATCTTAATTTTTTGGATCATAATTTTATCAAGATAGAAAAATTATTTACCAAGGTCAGTGTGAAACATCTTTTTAAATTCAATAACTTTCTTATTAAGGTTGATGGCCTTTAGGATGTTATAGATGAAGCCTTGGAATTCTCTATGAAAGGAACAAAGCAATTTATGTGCTTGCAGAAACTCAAGGCAATCAAATAGGAACTAAAACATCTTAATTTCATAAGAAGTCTTAATAATAGAGTGGAGATTGAAAAGGCTAGTGATTAACTATCCTCTATTCAAAAGATAATAGAAAATGATCTTGGTGACTTGCATTTGTTGAATAAGGAAAAGATATGACTTAAAAATTATTTGCAAGTTTTGAATAATTATAATTCACTAATCCAACAAAGTACTAGAGTGAATTGGATACAGGAAAGAGATAAGTGCTCAAAATTATTCTTTAATGCTTTCTCAGTTAGGAGAAATTCTAGCAAGATATGCTCTATTATTGATGAGAATGGTAGGTTGATTGGTAAATAAGATATTAAAAGGGAAGTTGTGAAGATATACAAAAGCCTACTAGGTACTGAGGTACCTACAAATTCCACACAAAAATCACTAAGGCACTTTATTCTTACCATAATTTCAAATGAAGAAGTAGTCAATTTAATCATACCAGTGGAAGATAGTGAAATTGAAAATATGATGTTCAATATGAATGGTGTGAAAGCTCTTGGACCAGATGGACTTAATGGCAAATTCTACTACAAAAATTGGGCCAAGATAGGAAGAGTTATCAAAAAAGCAATGCACAATTTTTTCAAAAAAAGACTCCTACTAAAAGAGTTCAATAAAACATATTTATGTTTTGATCATAAATCCTGTGACCCCTCTTCTTTTACTAATTTCAGGCTAATTGCTTGTATAAATTTTCTATACAAGATCATCGTAAAATTATTGGCAAATAGATTGAAAATTGTATTGAATTTTATAATCAGTAAGAACCGAGGTGTTTTTCTAAGTAATAAACTTATTGAGGACAATATATTAATAGTATAGGAGCTTATGAAGGGATATGCAAGAAGAGATTTTCCACAAAATTTCTCTATAAAGGTTTATCTCCATAAAGCTTTTGATAGTGCTAACTGGTCTTTCTTGTTACAGAAACTTAAAGTAATGAAATTTTGCACTAATGTTCATCAACTGGCTCAGAGCATATATTACTTCTACTTTATTTAGAATTTTAGTCAATGTCTCTCGCACTAAGATATTTAAAGGTGCTACGGGTCTCAAGTAGGGGAATCCTCTCTCCCCTTACCTATTCATTATTTGCATAGGATTTTTCTATCTCAAATGCCAATAATTTCAGGTACCACTCTAAGTGTAAGTTGGTCTCCTTAACTAGCCTATGTTTTATAAACGATCTCATTTTACTTTGTAAGGCAGATATGAACTCAGTATCTTTAATGATAGATACAATACTTAAATTCAAAGAATTGCCTGGCCTTGGAATCCTCTACGAGATTACCACCTATCTTATTAAAATATTGCACAAATTACAGGAATGTCTAGACATTCTCTTCTGTTATTATATTTGGGGCTCCAAATTTCTATTAGGAGACATAGATTTAGGGAATGCTTCCCACTAATAGAGAAAATATAAAAAGGATTAGGAGCTTGAATAAATAGAGCCCTAACTTATACATATGCATATATATTGGTGCTCCCATATTTTTCTTTTAAAAGGCCTCATTAAATTTTTTCCAAGAATGATGAAGCAAATTCTATAGGGAAAAGAAGGAGGAAGTGGAAGAGTATTAAATGTAATCTATCACTCTTTATGGAGACAATGGAAGAGGGTGGTTTCAAATTTATTGCTATAAAATATAGCAATATAATCCTAATGTTATTGGGAGATTGATTACTATAAATTCAGGGTACTTAAGTCAACTTTAGAGAAACATATATTAGAAAAATCATTCCTCTCTAAAAGTTAGGTTTAGTTATTGGAAGGCTTCTCTAACCCTTAAGAAATTAATTTTAAGCTCTATTTCACTAGAGAATCAAGATTTAGGTGTCACCTTAATGAATCAAGTTGTTAATGAAAATCAGTTTCATCTAGATTTAATTATGCCATGACTTTTATATTTTTGTCCTTTGATTTTATTGTTTTGAGCATGTTTTGTGGCTAAACAATTTTCTATATTTAGATAAGAAAAATCCTTGTGTTTATTTTCGGATGAAGTATTTTGATTTATTTTATGATATGAGATATATTTATGTGATGTATCTTTTATTGGTGTTAATATTGATTTATTCATGTAAGTGCCCAAATTTTATCCATAAATGACTAATGAGAGCCTACTTTTAAGTGGATTGTAGTTTAGGTAAAAGGAGTTGAACAGAGTGCTTGAGAGAAACCTATGTAACATACTTAGTGTCAAGGTGAACCATTTTGTAGGATTTCTCAAAGCTTAATGCATTAAGGGGGTGTCAGTAATAATAGAGTTATGAGTTAAATAATTAAAGATACAATATCCATGAAATTATACTAGTTCAGAAAATATATTCAATCTAGGATAATTGAGTCATGAAACCAAAAGTATTGCTAGGAGAAGTACTAATCTAAATGTAGCTATTTGATTGAATACTCTTCTAATTAATTCTCTCATTATTTATTCATTGGTTATTATCTAGGCTTAGAATTTCTTTTATTTTATATTTCATTATTCAAAAGCATATAAAAAACATCTTTCTATTTATTATCCTAAGAGTAGTCAATAACATTAGGCTTTATAATCAACATCGCTTATTCTTTAGATTTAAATCCTACTTACCATTATGTTTCTTATCAATAATAAGTGTACTAACCTAACTAGAGAGTGATAGATTTGTAATAAGAAAAACTTTGGTAGAGTTTACACACAAAAGCACAAATCATTAGCACACTCACTAAGTTTTTGGTATCATTGTTAGGAAAGTTGGCTTTAAGAAATATATTAACTATTTTTCTAGTCTTTTATTTTCTCTTCTTATTTTATTTTTATTGATATTTTATTTTATTTTTTAGATTTCTTTATTTCTATTTTTCTTTATATGTTTTCTTTGTTTTGGTTTACTTCGATTTTGGGGTAATTGTGGTGTACGAAAAGAAGTTGACAATTTATATTTCTTAAAGAAGATCCAAAACTTTGGAGAACCTTATGTTGGAATCAGAGGGAATGGAATAAGCTAGAACTTAGGGATATAATAGAGATAAAACTTGAAAAATATGGAAAAAGAAAGGAGAATAATGATAGAATATATTAAATCATCTGTCTTAGGAGCACAATCAAGCATTATAAGGCACATATAAGTGCTCATTATTTCAAAATTAAGCCTAATATAATTCAAATGCTACAATATAATATACAATTTAAGGATTATCTGATGAAGATTCCAATGCATACATCACTAAATTCTTGGCGATTTGTGACACATTTAAGATTAATGGGGTGACCAAAATGTCAGTGGGTTTATGTATGCCCATTTACAATGAGGGATTAAGTTAATCAATGGCTAAAAGCATTACTAGTTGCATTAATTTCACCTAGTAAAGCCTTGTTAAGAAGCTTCTTTCCAAATATTTTTCACCATCTAAGACAACAAAGCTAAGTAATGATATCTCTTCCTAATTTGACAATGACACTTTCTATGAAATATAAGAGAGATACAAAGATCTATTAATGAAGTGCCTAGACTATGAACTTCTAACACTAATGTAAGTTATGAAATTTTATAATGGTTTGGTAAACTTTACAAGGCAGATGATAAATTCTGCAACTGGTGGAAAATTAAACAATAATACTTTAGAGGTGACCTTGGAACTAATTGAAGAGATGATAACAAACAACTACTAGTGACAATCAAAAAGTGTATGAGCGAACAGATCTGCTACAATCCATAATATAGATGCCATAATTGGATTGGTGATTCTTGATTTAACCAATCCAAGTTGATGTTAAATTAATGAGGTAGGCATCTAACAATGAAAGGGGAACAGAAAGTACTTCCCCGTCAGAAGGAAGACTAGGAAACAAAACATGTGACACAGGAACAACTTTGCTTCTGTCTGTTTGGAAGCAAACATACTCAAAGCAATGTCTCACTTCACTTTAATAACATTACTTTTGGATTTTATAATTGAGAAAAGGCACGCATGTTCTAAATGTGCCTAATACTTGAATGTAATGATCGATATGCATTAGGGTTCATGGCGTTCACATGAGGATCTCGTTGCTTCGTCTTTTTTCCTACCATAAACTATTTCCTCACTAATTAGGTGTAGATTCTCTTTCTTTGACTGTCGAGGAAGCCATAAAACGCAGCACTTCGTTTGGAAATATATTAAAATATGATGGAAGACTTTAAAGGAAAAAAGGCAAAGACATTTCAAGTAACTCACGTGGATAAGAGTCCAAATCCTCTGTCTAACGCTACCATGTCTTATTGTGTCTAATGCCCAAACGACGTCGTTTGGGCATTAAAATTTGACAGAGGAATGGACAAAGGACAGGTGCCTGTGGGACCCACCCACAGGCGCCGTTTTCAGCTAAATAACAACTTGGCTTAGGATTTCCACAGCTGCTTTTAAGTTCTTGAACGTTATTCCAAAACCTATAACAAAACAAGAAATCATTGTTTTGTGTTTTTCTCCTTATTCTTATTAAAAACAAAATTAATAATAATCATAAATTCAATCATATTATTTAATATGATGAAGAAATAAATAATATATTAATAATCAGAATAATAGTATGTAGAAAAAAAACAACTTTAAACAATTAAATTAATAAGAATTAGTAATTACAAATCGGATTTATAAATATTACAATAAATTAAATACAAGATTTATAATAATACTTACTATAATAATAATTAGTACCTATACTTCAGTCAGAAAAATGAATAATAATAATTAAATATTATAAGAATAGTTTAATTCTTAAGAATAATAAAGTAAATAATAAGAAGAAGAAAATTAGTAATTAACAGAAATTTCATAATAATAATAACAAAACTTATTATAATTAATATATTTCATCATTATATCGAATATAATAAAAATAAAAATACTACTAATAATAAATGATTAATAATACTAATAATAATAATACCAAACAATATATTATACACCATTCACAAACCATCCTATTGCACATTGTTGAATTGGAAACTTGACATTCGCTAGAGGGCAGATAGTGAGCAGATTGCGGGCCTCTCACCCCTCGATCTGAGGTAAAGCTGACAAAGGGCTGAATCTCCAACTTTCCAGGGAAAACCGCATCTTTAACAACGGCTGTTTTTTAATAGCATAACCGCAGGCAACATGATATATGGCGATGGCCTCATCATAGATGTATTTCTTAGTCCTGTTGCTCAAACTGATGTCCGATGCTTCATATAGCTTTTGGCCCGACATTATTGGGATTGGCAAGAAGATAATAGTTAGTGTTAAGGGGAGTTATCAAATTTGGAGTTGACTATGGAAAGTACAGAAATTTAGCCACAGAACGGACCTCGTTATATTTTTGGTAGATATCATCTGCAGTTCCACTCTTTACAACCTTTATTATTGAGCTCACACGCGGCACTCATCTCTTGCCTATACTGTTCGTACAAGGAAGTCCATTTCGCAAGGCTTGAATTGGAAACTTGTTGATCAAAGAGAGGGAGTTTGCACACTACTCACAAATGAGAAACAGATGACCATAAAGGCCAAAATATTATGGCTACAAGAAAGATCAATGGAAAGGCATTACATCTAAAGACAGAACCAAATCGTCCAACGAAGTTTAAAGTATCTCTTAGCGAGTGTGATTCTTCTTACCAATCATCTTGGAATCGGCGTCATCTTCATATGATTTGATCTCATCATAAATTTCCCCCAAAACAGAAGTAAACTTGTGAGATCTGTCGCCCCTTGCAAACAAAACAAAAGAAGGACAGGATTTCTTCAATTACATATAAGGCAATTAAACGTACATACAAAACAAAAGAAGCCACTCCAAAGGCCAACGCGAATGCAGTGTCGTTTGCTGTCCATATATACCAAAAGGAACAAGTAACTCCTCTGTGTGAAACAAAGAACCAATATCTTCCAAATATTCTGCTTTGCATTTAATTTGGGCATCTGACGTACGACACTAAATGAAGGTATTTATAGTTACAACAGTGCACTCCTGTTAAAAAGTCTGTATGCAAAATTTAATAACAGTTCCAACCTGGAGGTTTTCATTGAACACAATCAGCACAAATGAAATGTTGCAGATTTGAGGCTACAATTTAATACAAAACAGTACAAAATAGCACCAACTATGATCACGTAGGCAACTATAATAATTTTATTAAAAGGAATATTGCCTAATATAAATTCCATTACATGAAAACTTTCGTCAACAACCAAATAAAGGTAGGGCAAAGCAATATATCTTTGATTACATTCAGTTCAATAGTTGAGTAACTTGTACCAAAAATAATCTAAACCTAACCCTTTTAGTCTTGTCCACCTATCCAACAAAGCCATAAATCTTGATAGCTAAAATGACGTGCTTTAATTTATGCCGATTGATAAATACTACAATGTCTTTCTTTAGGTGCATAAGATATCACAAATATTACATCCCCAAGGGGTCAAGGGCAATGGAAGTCCCTAGCTTGGATGTCAAAATGAAACATGAGATATGCAACCACTGAAACGAATTCAGCAAAACCAATATAACTCAAGAATGCATGTTCTGATTG
>JAOTBA010000007.1:2310391-2327019 GCA_025629845.1 Erythroxylum squamatum | reverse complement strand
TAACGAAAAAGATTACACAATTCAACCCCCCTTCTTGTGTGTTTGATTATCATTGTATTAACGTGTGATTCACTTCAGTTGGTATTTTAGAGGTAGTTTGTTTTAAGAAAAACACACTACAAGCTAATATTGAAACAAAATACCTAAGTTAAAATTTTCAAAATACTAACAAGGAGGAAGCAATCAATTGTAGTTTTTGTGCAAATACATGAGAAAATTACACACCGCAGTAATTAACATCTAAATTTTAATGTGGATATTTCTCCAGTCTGAGGAGTAAAAGCTACGGACACAATCCAGTGGAATCTTCAACTATATCAAAGTAATGGTCAATATAAATTATTCTTCCCTAACACCATTAAAGGCAATCTTAAAATAAATTATCAAAAAATTAATTCTTGGAGACAAAAAAATAAAAATTAGAGAGATTTCACTTGATTGAGAATGACCGAAAATTCTTGACAATTGATCTTCATTTAATGTTGTACCAAAAAAAAGGAGTTATTGTGTCTCATCCCTTGACAAGTTTTATTACTGCTACAAACTCATACAAGGCTACCTACAATTGCACACACACTAAAAAAAAAGAAAAAACCTTCTTATAATATATGTATATATAAAAAACATGTAAGTTCCCAAAATATCCAAGTTAAATATAACTTTTAATATCCAATTTCTAATTGGATATCATATACACACACCCCACTTTTATTTAGCAAATCTTTACCTTATGCTCATATGGGAAGGATTGCCATCCCGGCAATTGAACAACAAACCTAAGTTTCTCCCTTGGTAGAATCTTCACTAACATATCCGCACTATTGTTATCAGTGTGAATCTTCTCGAGTTTTAACAAGTTCATCTCTAAAACATCTCTTATGCAGTGATACCTCACATCAATATGTTAGACAACAAATGGAAAAATGAATTCTTACTAAGGTGGATAACACTTTGGCTTTCAAAAATATATCATATTTTTCTTGCTAGAAACCAAGTTTCTCACGAAATTTCTCCATCTATAGTAACTACTTGTAAGCTTCCATTATTGCAATAATGTCTACTTTAGTGGTAGAAAGTGCAATACCCTTTTTCAATCTCAATTACCATGACATTGCTTCTCTTAAGAAAGTGATTGAATATCCTAAAATATATTTCCTTGAGTTAACATCATTACATCTATAGGTTTGTAATGTCCAAAACACAAATACAAACAAGAAGTTATAGGAAGATGCTTAAAGACCCATTTAATTGTAGAATAATTTTTTTTCTCAGGATTAGAAAGAAATTGACTAACCACACCTACTGCATAGGCAATATGTGATCGAACATACACCATCATATATATTAAGCTACCAATAACTGAAGTATAAGGCACCGGTTCCATTTCTGCCTTCTCTTTCTCAGTAGAAGGACTTTGGCTAGAACTCATTTTAAAATGATTAGAAAGAGCAGAACTATTCACTTTAGCCTTGTCCATATTGAATTTCTGAAGTACCTTCTCAATACACTTCTCTTGTAATAACTACAACTTCTTGGTGTTTTTATCTTAAATGATCTTTATATCAGGATTCGTTTTGATGACCCTAAGTCTTCCATAGTAAAAATCTTGCTTAAATTCTTCTGTAACCTTTCAATCAGAGAAGTATTACTACCAACAATTAACTTGTCATCAATGTAGAGTAAAAGAATAATAAAATCATCATTAGAGAATTTCTTGTAGAAAACAAAATGGTTAAAAATAGTCTTCTTGTAACCTTACTCCCCTATAACTGACTCAAACTTCTTGTACCACTATCTTGATGTCTATTTCAAACTATAGATGTTGGTTTATTCTCTAAAGCCAATCAATTATTTGTATTTTAGTGACAAAATAATTTAAGGTATTCTTTATCTTGTACATATTTAGATGTATATGATAAAGTCCATAGGATAATTATAAAATGCAAATGAAATTATGATGAGATTATAATTATAAGATTCATATTTTATTTATGTATTATCTTTAAATTGTTACTACTCATTGTTTTATTAAGACCAAACATTAATAGAACGTCAAAAACCTACACTCCTTTTTTTTATGAAGGACGCAGTCGATTTCATAGGCCAAAGTATAGAGATAAACAAACATACAGGTGCTTGTTAGAGAACAAGTTTACTAAACTAATCCCATATCAGAAATCCATTTGAAACATTATATGTCTATGGAAATTCTCATTGTGATGATTGTATAAGTGATTTTTTAACTTGAGGTCTCCAAGGTTATCTTGTATAGAGGTTGCTATGTTTTGATATTACTTATGACCTATTCTAATCATAAGTAGTTCAGTTGGTAGTCATTGGATATAACATCAACTTAATGGAGGTAATTGAGTAAGAAAGATAGGATTCATCACCCTAAAGTAATTAGGGAGCATGTGTCATTGTTCTTAATTATTATTGATTTGGGAAATCCTTAGCCAAGGTGAAATGAAACTTTGTAAATAGTTTTAAAATGTTATTAATTAAATCAATAGCTAATGGTGGAGAACTAAAATGATTGGACTCAAAATAGAGTAGACATTAATTCTATGCTCTAAGTTATACAAAAAAATTCATGTGTAAAAAGGTAAGTCAAAACCATTTTAACATTCTTAAATATTGGGTGGTCATGATGTATTGTTAAACACCAATGTTAATCTACTAATATAAATTGTTTAATTAGAGAATTAAAGATAATTAAAGGAGTTTAATTTGTATATTTTTAAATATAATTTGGGATTATAATTTGTATTCACTGTCAACATATTTTGGAACCTAATTGGTCACACATAACAAAAGAGTTGAAGAGTGCAAAGATATTTTAATCAAGTTGAACTTGATTATAAAGTTTGAAAAACTTTATGATTAAATATGAGGTATTTAATAAATAAGAATCAATATGAGATATTAAATCTTATTTAGGCATGATTGATATTTAATTAGAATTATTTATTATTCTAATTAAATTTTAATTGAAATTAGAATTAATTTTAATTAAATTACTAAAATTAGAATTTAATTAAATCTAGGCCCAATTTCCAAACAGTAGTATTAGAGCCAACTTTAATTCTATGATTTCACTAAATTGTTTATTGTTATTGATCTTGAATTTTTATAATTGTAAATGAAAGCTCTATTCCTTGAATGATCAAACATCTTTGAATCTATAATGTTTAGATTACAATTGTTCACTTTAATTCTTTATTTGTTTAAAAGAAAAAGAAGCAATTGTTTGAAAAGTTAAATAATATATTCACAACAACAACACCCAGTATAAATCTCGCTAAGATATAGGGTTTAGGAATATCTAATTGTACGCAATCTTATTTCTAATTAGTAGAGAGTTAAATAATATATTCCTAACCTATAAACACCAAATGCACTAGGTTTTGAACCCAGAGCATTCGAAAAACTCAACAAGAATAATCGTTGTCCACTGGGAACAAAAGAAGGCTACACGAAAGTGTTACTGGTATTGTGTATGTAGCTGTTGGAACGTTGGTAATGGCTTGCAGAAGTGGCTGACTAGTAGTTGCTTAAGAAAGAGCCACGTGTCACGTTGTTAGAGAAGTTGCATTACACAGACCCACGTTTCATGTCTCACATCGATGGCAACACTGTGGACGTGCAGCCAGGAGCAACCAGCTGCGGGAGGAGATGCCTGAAGCTGGCGTCTGTAGCAGATTGGAGTGGGCTGAGCGTCTAGTGACGACGGGCGACGACGGGTCACCTTGTGCTGGTAGGGTTTCATCCTTAGCAACATTATGGTTTCTCAATCTAAGATGAGAGTGATCTCGATACTTACACGGTGTTTAATTGACTCGAATAACTATTTCATTCTTGATCTATTCCTAGTAATAAGTTATCTCTTTGTTTAGTTGAAGAAAACATACCGAATATATAATTCAAAAACTTATTTATTCCTTAAGCTTGAGAAATGAGTAAACTCATCGCCCCTATCTTTATCTATTTTAAGTCTATTAAATTGGTTGAGAATAAAAATTGGTTGAATAAAAATATCATTACAGAATCCACATAATTACTTAATAACAACAATAATAACAACGACAACAATAACAACAACAAGAATAATAATAATGATCATGATATGATCATGGACGATGACGATAATAATATTAATAATATTATTATTATTGATAAGGAAATTAATAATAACAATAATAATAAATTAATAATATTATTAATAGTAACAAAATTAATAATAAGAAGAAAATTAATAATACCAATAATAATAATAATAATAACAATAAGAAAATTAATAATAATAAATTTAATAGTAATAAGAAGAAGAAGAATAAAAAATTTAATAATAATAATAATAATAATAATAATAATAATAATAATAATAATAATAATAATAATAATAATAATAATCAACTTCTAATATTAATAAGGACTTTAATAATAATAATAATAAATTTAACAAATACTCTACAATAAATTTAATAATATACCGAAAAAATTTAATAATAATATTTAACAGCACTTATAATAATGGAAAGAAAATTAAATACAAATTTACGTATAATAATAATAATAACAATAATAATAATAATAATAACAATAACAATAATTAATTAAATAAATACACTTGATCATAATAAGGAATTTAAAAAATTAATAATAATAATTAATATTAAGATTTATAATAATAAGTATATATACCCCAGTCAGAAAAAATAATTATAATAATTAAATATTATAAGAATAATTAAATTATTCAGAATAATAAAGTTAATAATAATAAGAAGAAAATTGGTAATTAAAACAAATTTCATAATAATAATAGAATTTAATATAATAAATAAATTTAATAATCATATCCAATATAATAATAATAATAATTAATATAATTAATATAATAATAATAAGTATTATAAGAATAATATAATAAAAAATAAATAATAACATATATATAATAATACTAATAATATAATAAAAATTATTCTCATTACAAATATATAATATTTTTTTTTTGACAAAATATAATATTGTTATTATTACTATTATTTATTATTACAGAATATAATAATAAATTAAATATATATAATAAATACTTTGAAAAAAGGATATAATAATTATAAGAAGTAAGAATCAGAATAGTTGAAGTACAAAAGTGGCTGAAGCTCACCACGTTTAGCTCAAAAACGGCGCCTGTACGTGACGCCTGTAGGTGGGACTCACAGGCACCTCTCCTTTGTTAGAAAACGGTTGTAAATTTTTGTTACAAAACGAGGTCGTTTCTTAATTAGACACAATAAAATAGAATAAGCCTCGATAGAGGATATGCTCTCCTACTAAATAAATAGGATACCACGTGTTCAGAATATGAAGCGAGTACGTTACAAATATAAAAACAAGGGCGAGTTCAGCCAAAACAACTCATCTTCCCTTTGCAACTTTATAAAACCTCCCAAGTCTTATTGGCAGAGTTCAGCCAAAACAACTCAGCTTTTCTTTGCAAACAAAGGACAAGTTCTCCACCCTCTTCTCTCTCTCTAGAACCTTCCATTTATCTCTCTAAAATAGCTGGCGATACAGCATCCGATCCCACCAACGTGCAAATTATTCGTTTATCAAAAGTTTATTCCGATCGCCGGAGACGAGAGATTTCGGAGAACGGCAAGTTGTGGAGTTGGCTGGTTGTGGTGAATAACAGCATATATTTAGGGTTTTACAAAATCGAAGAAAAAATATCTGCATGAGCTGGTTGGGAAAACTGGGTTATTATTTCCTCCTGTCGAATTCCAACCATTTTCTTATTTGTCTTTTAATTTTTATTCTACATTTTTCACCTCAGTTGCCTCTTTCTCTCTTTAAATTCCATAAAACTAGCATCGATCCCTTAATTTTTTTGTTTAGTAGTAATCTCCCATCTTCTTTCAATTATGGAGTCCGGATTCAGGAGTAATCGCCAGCAATTGCGTAGAGGTCGATATTTTTTCTTCATTTTCCAAATCTGTCTTAATTGATTGTTATTTATGTCAGAAGCTTAAATTTTAGAAAAGTACAAGTTTTTGGGTATTTTTATTAATTGTTTTATGTGACAGATCCTTGTTACTCGAGTTCGGGAAGGAGGCAATCGCGATCACCGTCGGTAATCGTGATAGGGGGCGGAATATCTGGAGTTGCAGCAGCGCGTGCTCTTCACGATGCCTCAATTCAGGTATATGCCAACTGTCGGCAAGTTGTCATGATAATTTGGTGCTGCTTTTTTTTAATTCCAAATTCGAAATTTTCAATCATAAGATTTAGCCTATGATTAAACAAAATTTCCTTTTTAATTTAGTTGAACTATGTTTGGATTGAGCTGAATTCTCTTTATGTGTATTTTACAACCATGATCCTTTTTCCCACCAAAGAAGTTGTTTTTCAGTAGTACCGTTATTTGGATTGCTTTCTTTCTTATTTTAATGGATGTTCTATTTTTTTTTCTACTTTATTGGCCTTGTTTATAAGTGGAAGCTATTGCGTTGTGTTGACATACTTAGTAGCTGTAAGACTTCTATTTGGTGGCTGGCGTGGAGCTTGAGTTCCATATAGACGGATACTATAAACATGTATTACATTTGCAGGATAATGCACAAATGGCCATTAGAATTGTTTGTGCTATGGTCTGTTAAGATTTTGATTTCTCTGATAGGTTGTGTTGCTGGAATCACGGGATAGGCTTGGTGGTCGGGTTATCACTGATTACTCATTTGGTTTTCCTGTGGACTTGGGTGCATCTTGGTAAACCTTTCCTTTTCTTAAGATTATTGTTTTTCATGTTTGACTTTTGAATATTTTGTTCACAAAAGCTTTCTTTAGATATATTATATTTACCACAATGATCAATATCCAGGTTGCATGGAGTCTGCAAAGAAAATCCTTTGGCACCATTGATTGGAAGACTGGGATTACCCCTATACCGCACTAGTGGTGATAACTCCGTGTTGTATGATCACGACTTGGAAAGGTAATCAATTTAGTTTTCTGTTTCTCTTGACACGCCCTGATGTATGGAAATTGCGTATGCAATTTTTGTGATTCTTTACGGTGACCGCAGTATAGCATCTCCTGCTGAATTGATGCAATGATGATATGGAACTGTTCTGTGCGTGTTTAATATTGTTATAAACATTATTTTGACCACTAAATTTTGTTTTCTTGGTGCTTCTTACATGTAAGACTTAAATGTTCAATAACAGATACTTAAAATTTTAGAACGGAGTTTCAAGCTTCTTTCAATTCTTTCTTAATATTTTCTAGCATGTTGAATATTATCCATCTTGTTTCAATTTGTAGCCAATGTAGGTTGCTTCTTCTTCTTTTTTTAAAAAAAAAAAATTGGGAAGGAATTGATTCACAACTATTCTGTAGCTATGCGCTCTTTGATATGGATGGTAATCAAGTTCCTCAAGAACTAGTCTCAAAAGTTGGCGAAGTATTTGAGAGCATATTACAAGAGGTAGGTCTTCTTTCCTATATTTAATCACTGCATGCCCTTATGAAGTTTGTTTATGTTTAAATCTTTTCCTTATGTTGGAGGCAGTAATGAAGTTTGTTTATGTTTAAATCTTTTCCTTATGTTGGAGGCAGTCATTTGATTTAATGCTGCAATGCAAAATCTTTTGCTTGTTCAATTTACAAACTGACCTTTATGCAAGATACCTCTAAAATGTTTTAACTCTTAGAAGCTCATTTAATGATGTGAACATTGAAGTGGCTAAATAAACAAATAGAGTTATGGTTAATAAGTCTAGAAGTAAAAGCACAACCCATTTAGTGAACCTCTCAAGCTTTTTACGTTGATTTTTAACATTTGTCTTCTCTTTTACAAATTGCTTTCTTGATTGTCAACAATGGTCATCAATATTTTCAATTAGTAGTCTCAAGAAATGGTGGAATGTCTGCTGAAACTGTTATACTACACTTGTCGTTCTTTTTCACTCAACATTTTCCTAATTTCACATCAAAACTTGAAATGGCTCAACTATAATTTTCTAGTGTAGATAGCTATTCAAGCACTCTCTTAAAGAATTTTAATGTAATGTTGGTTTGTAGCATTGCCTTAACTGCTTTTGTCTTCTTGAATGCAGACGGAAAAAGTTAGACTTGAATACAGTGAAGACATGTCCATCCTTCGTGCTTTCTCAATTGTTTTTGAAAGAAGACCAGAGCTAAGGTTCATCTGGATTCCCATATGTTTTATTTTGTGTATACATCAATCATAAAAAAGGTCTAATCTGTTAATATGTCTGCAGGCTTGATGGGCTTGCCCATAAGGTGCTTCAGTGGTACTTATGCAGAATGGAAGGCTGGTTTGCTGCAGATGCTGATACAATCTCGCTCAA
Source organism: Erythroxylum squamatum (assembly GCA_025629845.1). Classification (NCBI taxonomy): domain Eukaryota; kingdom Viridiplantae; phylum Streptophyta; class Magnoliopsida; order Malpighiales; family Erythroxylaceae; genus Erythroxylum; species Erythroxylum squamatum. The sequence continues at coordinate 2,318,644 of JAOTBA010000007.1, read as the reverse complement.
ATCCTGGGATCAGGTAACTTTTGACATGAAACCAGATCAAGTACTGCCATTTGATGTGATTTATATATATATATATATATATATATATATATATATATGTAAAAGATAAACCAATTTAAGTAAATGCCTTGTTCAATGAATGAGTTAGATGCTTGTATGTCTGTTAATACTAAAATTACGAATGAACTGAACTTGAAACATAGTATCCTGTCATACATTTGAGTGTAATATTTTTAGTTTAACCATTTCCATATTGCAATCTCTCAGAACCGTGATGTGCCATTCAAATGCCTTTGATGAAAATCTTGGCAAATTAGAATTCTATAGATCTAACTCATCCATGTTCCTTTTGAGCTTTGTTTGATTTCTGTACGTGATTCTAACAAATGGGCATATGCATTGCCAATAAATATACCCAAGAACCAACTTAGCCATGCTTATCTTTTGCTCAAGGTTATTCATCTCCATCTTTTTCCCTTTATATTTATGTTTGAATGTTTTATGTATGCAATGACAAATCCCAAACTTTGTGGTTTTCATTTATCCATCTCCATGTAGTATTTCACTCTCTCCCCTAATTACTTGTTTGAAGAGAAGTCTTTTAAGTAATAAAGAAAATCATCATTTCATTGACTGATATCTTTAGCTTTCTTGTATATTCCTATTTATTCTGATCATTTTGATACTCTGTAGACAATTTAACTGCTAAATTTATGGTTGGCATGTCTTCTGCAGGCTGTTAAGTTAGAAGTAAATTATCACAAATGTTGGAGTTTTTTTGTCTACCATTTTTGCCCCTCGATTCTGAGCGACATCTTGTTCTTTATCTAGTGGTTGATGCGGAAAATTTTTGTAGTGGGTGGCTAATTTACTTTGATGGCCGATAAATCCTGATTTTCCTGACATTCTCAATGAAGTATGCTGGGATTGTTGAGTCCTTAGATATTCTTTTCATTCTGTTACTGTTTACATGAACTTATAATTCCTTTGCACTATATCATATGCCTTAAAGATCGGCACCAGACTGCTTTATGGACCTCTGATTGTATTTTCCTTAATCAGTCTAGAGGAAGTTGGGCTGTTTGGTAGTGATGATGGGCTCTTCTCATCTTACTGAGTGATCTCTGTTTTATATTGACTGTTTTACAGGAAGAACTTCTTCCAGGTGGTCATGGACTTATGGTTAGGGGCTATGTTCCTGTAATTAACACACTTGCCAAAGGTCTTGATATCCGCTTGGGACATAGGTATTGATTGATGAAATCCATTGACAGTATTACTCTATTTATGACATTTGAATGTTTGCATGTACAGGCATTCATAGGTGTCAATTTGTCTTCTTCTGCTTAGCGATTTAAGTATTTACTCTTCTGTTTTAGGGTGATGAATATAGTAAGGGGTTATAACGGTGTGAAGGTAACAGTTGAAAATGGGAAAACATTCATGGCAGATGCTGCTATTGTTACAGTTCCTCTTGGAGTATTAAAATCGAAGAGCATAACTTTTGAACCTAAACTTCCATCTTGGAAGGAAGATGCTATTAACGAGCTTGGAGTGGGTATTGAGAATAAGATTGCGTTGCATTTTGATAACGTGTTTTGGCCAAATGTAGAGTTTTTGGGTGTGGTTGCAGAAACATCTTATGGCTGCAGCTACTTTCTAAATCTTCACAAGGCAACTGGCCACCCTGTCCTTGTTTATATGCCTTCTGGGCAATTGGCAAGAGACATTGAGAAGATGTCTGATGAAGCTGCTGCTAAATTTGCTTTTACACAACTACAGAAGATCCTTCCTGATGCCACTTCACCGGTAATCTGACATATGTAACCCTTTTCTGTTTTTATTTCTTTTTGCATGTTGTGTTATAATTTATAGCTAGTTGTTAGAAGTTTCTGGCATTGCATGCTAAAGTGGGAGCTCAGTTTAAGTTATTATTTTATTTATTTATTTATTGCAACATTTGTGTAGGTTCAATATCTTGTTTCCCGATGGGGTTCAGATGTCAATTCCCTTGGTTCATATAGCTATGATGCAGTGGGCAAACCCCATGATTTGTATGAAAGGCTGAGGATTCCAATTGATAACCTATTCTTTGCGGGGGAAGCTACAAGTGTGAACTACCCAGGTTCTGTACATGGTGCGTTCTCAACTGGTTTGATGGCTGCTGAAGATTGCAGGATGCGAGTCCTGGAGCGTTATGGTGAGTTGGACCTATTCCAGCCAGTTTTGGGTGAGGAACCACTAGTATCTGTCCCACTCTTGATCTCCCGCCTGTAACTTCATTATCTCTCTGTGTAGATAAGGGTTGCAGACTAACACATTCTTACCATTTCTAGTGGCTGTCTGAGTAAATTCGTGGGAAATATCACAAATTTCCCATTGATTTGATTCCTCGGCCGCATGGTCAAGTGTGTATAGTCAGTCTCCTTATTTGGACTAGCTTCAAAAACATGAAAGTAGTATCCTCTTGAAATAAGATGTTTGAGTCAAAACAAGATTAATCTCTGAACAAGTGTTGGCTCTTCCATTTAACTTGGTGCAAATGACGCTTGATAGTTTGTATTAATTTAATACATTGTTCCTTTCGTCTCTGCATTAATGCCTGTGTTTGCACTTGCTTTTCGAAATGTGTTACTTTTTGGTGATGCAAAAATGTATTTGTTAGTTTTTTCTTGTTTATTTTATAAATTGGATAGGCAGATCTTGTAACACGTTTTCCTTGAACTGTTTTTCTTCCATATGATGAAACGGGATTGGGTGGGGTTAGGTTAATTTATTGAAAGTAGACATCAAAACTTTTTTCTAAATGATGTGACAAAGGGATTTGACTTGGCCAACTCGATGACTATTTGGGCTGAACTGAGACATTTCGACCAAGTAATTTGGCAATAATCAAATTTAGTCAAAAACTCAAAAAGTCACACAGCAAAATTCAATATCAACTTAAGCACTGGCCACCAAGTCCATAGTTGTTTCTTCATTTGCGGATGCCTTCAAACGTTGGACAGCTTTCTCAACCTATGCAAGTATTCATATTTAATAGCATCAGTGTTAACAGCATCAAACTATTGCAATCCAATATAATGCCCTCAAAAACTAAATTTACCTCTGCTTCCCAGTTGGTTCTTGCCGTAAGAATTATTAAAGTGGCTGTTTGTAGAAGAACTCCAATAATCATACCCCACCAAATCCCCTGCAGAGGAAGAGAGAAAGAGAGTTCAGATATTTTCAACTTGATTAGATGTATTTAGGAGCATTTCTTGTAAGGAACAAAGGAGCTTACTGCTACTCCTAAACTGGTTTTGAACCCAAGAACACACCCTATGGGTAGTCCTATGATGTAGTATGTTGTTAGATTAACATATGCTACCACAGCTTGCCATCCACTTCCAATTGCCACTCCTTCAAGTTTTCAACAAGAAACTTTGTTATAAATTACCAAACTTGAATGTTATTGAGAGCAATTCAGTTCAAATCACCTGAAAGTATGGGTTGAATTCCATTGAGGAAAACAGATATTGCAAGCAGTGGAGTCAAATTAGATACTGCCTCTATAACTTCAGAATCGGTCGTGAAGAGTTTGCTCAATCCAACGCGGAATATCAGAACTATTGAGCTAAAAATTATGCTGATGACAATGCTAGTTACATTTACAACCACCACTGAAGATTTTGCTACTCTTGGATGCCCTGCTCCTAGTTCGTTACTCACCCGAATGCTGCATTTAATTTGAAAAGAAATCAGCTTCATGAACTCTTAACAAAGCATGCAATGAAGTTACTAACCTGGCAGCTGCACTTAGTCCCAACATAAATTGCATATCCCAGTTCAAGTAATTCATACTGAAAAAAAAGTTTGGTTACTAATTAATGCTGCGACAGGAGAAAAAAAAGAAAGAAAGAAAGAGACGAAACAGTAATGTGGGCATACCAGATGGAAATGGAGTCCAGTGAGATTGTTGGATTGCTGAGGAGGCCTGATATAAGTACGAGTCCTTGATTGTACCATATCTCTAAACTGCAATGCAAAATTCCCAAATCACTACCAGATATTTCTTGAAGCAGTTCCAAGTGAAGGGAGGGTTTTCTTGGTATGTTATTATATACCAGAGCATGACAGCAGAAGCAACTGTTAGTTTGAAATAAGGCCATATTCCTTTAAATGCACTCACAGATAAACCCGTCCATGTTTCTTTGCAGGATGGGCTAAGAACAATGTAAAGTCCATTCAAGATGACAAGTAGCCACCATGAGAAACTCAGTGTCAGAGCTGCTCCTATGAGCCCATACTTCAACACATAAACAACCAGCCACGAGAGAAGAATGTGAACCAGAAACACCCCAACAGACATATATGCCAAAGGGTTCACAATGTTCTGTGCCTGAAGAAACCTCTGCATAGGGCAGCTAAGTGCAAACGCATACAGCTGAAGAATCAGACCACGGGCAAAAATTTGGCCATGCTCCGCTATACTTGCCGATTGTCCTATAGCTTTAAGCACTGAACCCGAATACCAGTATAAGAAAGTCAGAAGAATTGCTGCTCCTACATGTAATACTATTGCCCGTTGGCAAATAACACCCATTGCTGAGTACTTTTTTGCTCCATAAGCTTGTCCACAGACAGTCTGCACAGCACTAGCCATACCCAACTTTGGTTTTGGAGGAGAAAAACAGAAGAAACTTGTTAAAATGGTGGTAACATTTCATTGAAAAGACCAAACATTAACAAGTAGAATATGTCATTACCATGATTCCGTAGGCAAGACCTTGAATTCCCACACTAGCAATCGATGCTCCAGCGAGCTCAATTGCACCCAAATGGCCAGCAAACATGAGTGTCACAAAGCTAAGCATGTAATTGAAAATGGAAACAATTATCGACGACCCTGATAGGATCCAAAGTAGCCTTGATTCCCATGCAAAAAGTCTCGGCCACCATCGGACTGCCACCGGTCTTTGCTCCAAGAATTCTTCTATTGTAGCAGATGACAAGTCCGGAATTCTTGAATGTGAATCAAGTCCTAGTAGCAACGGCCTGTACTCTATTGATCCCATGGCTTAACAATCAATAGTCCAGCCTCACACCTTGAGGGAACATATATATAAATATATTGTCTGTATTTTGTATATATAGTTGCTGAAGAGAAGCACTATCAGTTAACCTGGTATGTGCATGGCTTGCTCTAATTTATTTGGTAATCCAAAGTGAATGAAACGAAAGAATGTGTATGGTTTAGCTACCATTCCACTAGTTAAGGAAGATGACTGAAGAGTCAGCTTCATCTAACCCATGTAACGGTTGTAACAGGATGGAACTTGAAGAGCATAATTATGTCACCACCACCATGCACCTTTTCTTCTTCAATTTCAATTTCAACTGAACAGACCAGTACAAGCAACAAAACAAACCACCAGGGTTTGTTGTCATCAAACTTTCGTATGTATGACGCTGACGTCGACAAAACACACGAACCCAAAAAAAAAAAAAATCTGTCATGGTTGCAGTAGGTAGAGAATATTTATTATATAAAAAAAATACTTGGGAGGTATTAGCTAGGTTAGGGTTGGAGTATCGTGTTTTTGTTAGGGTGTTCTAACCCCATTCTCGTTAATCTGATCTACACAAATTGTTAGGGTGTTTTAACCCTGTTCTCGTTAATCTGATACATTTGTATAAATTCATGTAAATGTGTTAATAAAATATAGTTAGAACTGATTAATTGGACAGATTAGATTAGCAGAGATCAGAAGACATTCTATTGCGCATGGCATAGACAGAATGTAGCTATACTTTATGGTTAGGTCAGGTCCGGTCAAAGCACGTGATTCTATCCTTCAACATTTGAAGATAATTAAAGGCGGACCTTCTGCCACCAGACGGTCTTGCTTTTTGTGTTGTTGAGTTGTTTGGACGGTGATCTCAGGAACACGATACGAAGGGCCAGTTGGTAAGGACCATGGCTCCATGTTTCCTGCTTTAATTATATACCTGCCTAGATTCGAAATTGGAAACTTGTGGGTGGAACGTAGACCTGTTTTAATTGATTAGGTCCATTTAACTCCATGAATTAAACCTTGAGTTTTAAGAATGATCTCATAAATCACTTTGAGATTAAAAATTAAGTTAGATAAAAAAGTTAAAATAAAAGCTTAAAAAAAAATTATTTTCAAAAATTATGAAAATTATAAAAAGTAGTTTTAGTTTTATTTTTTTATTTTTTAATAATATAATTTACTATAAATTATCATCGTTATCATCAAAGCTCTATTAAAGCACGAGTTTTAAAAAGGTTCAATTATACGCAACTTTATTCTTACCAAATAAAGAGGCTATTTTTGATTAATATATATTATCAACTAAATATATATTATTTAATATGAATAATTTAATTTTATTTAATATTTTATTGGTTGGGTTAAACAATTCCCTACCTTTAAGACTTAAGAGAATCTTTTCCTATTCATTCTTTTTTCCATGTCACCGAATATATTCCTCGAGCATCATTCTCATTTTCCACAATCTTTTGTGGAAAACATGCGTCTCTCTCCCCGAATATATGCTTCTCTCTCCCCGGTAGCATGACTCGCGTGGCTAAGTTTATGCTTGGCTGTTTCAACCCTCGCAAGCTGGATATTAATTTTTCTTGTTCTTGTGTAAACTCCTGCCTTATTGTTCAGCTCATTTAAAAATCAACTCCCCTTTGGGCAGAATCTAATACCATACATAATAGAATAATTACGAAGAGTTTTTTTATAAAATGATAGTCGTACGAATTATAATAAAGCATTGGTTCAGTCAGATTCTGTTGAGGCTGGACGTCGCTGTTTGGATTCATGTTTCTGTGTAACTACGGCTGTTGAATACCTGCAAAACAAATAAGGCACGTCGGGGGTTGGTTCCCGGAAGGCCCCTCCGACGCTCAAGTCAGTCTTTTTGTAAGGGGTGTGGTGATTGTAAACAAAGTGGAGCCGGGTTTCTTGTGTCGTACCTGAATTATGGAGGAATAGTACCTTATATACCTGGAATCACTAGGTTTAGGTCTTTACGTGAGTCTTTACGCTTGCATGGGAGACTATCTCCTACAACTGGGCCGTCGATATCTGGGCCTTGTATGGCCGGCCCAGCCGACCCAACCACATTGGAAAGGCACTGGTTATCACTGGCATGTAGGACTTACGAGAGGAGATTGATAGTAGGGCGTTGTTCGCCATTATGTATTTTGCATGTGAAGAGATTGCCTATGATATCTCTTGTATGTACATAACTCTTTATTCTTTATAAAGTTACTGATTTATCCAAAAAAAAAATAATTTCATATAAAAAATTAACGAGAAGATAATGTAAATCTAAATAAAACAGGACTATATTTTTAAAATAATTTTAAAAGGTCTCATGAATTATTCCAAAAAAAATCCTTAGTATTTCGGAGGAAATTATATTTTTTTAGTCAGCCTTATTTATCATTATCTTTAAATTTTTATTTATAAATAAATTTTAATTTAATATTGCTAATATAAATTATATAAGCTATTGAATTTTTAAATATAATGTTGGAAAAGGAACTTCGTCAATGAGGCACCTCCATGCGAACTGTTAAATTTCTCCATTGACGCTGACACAAGAGGCCTACTCATCTATATGGACTCTCGAGTCTCGACACTAAATGCTAGTCTTAATGAGTTCTTGTAACTGCCCTGGAATGTCATTTCCCTCTCAAGGACGATGGATAACTCATTTTTCTTCAATAGATAATTAATGCAAAGCTTTTGTCTTTTTGTGGCCATTATTAAAACATGTTATTGGTTAAGTCAATTAGTAGATGGAACGTGAAACAGATATGTAGAAATTGCAGGCTTTTTAACATCTTTGTCAACCTATAGGTATACCTGACCTTTCAAGAAATGTATATAATAGGAGAGCCAAAGGCTAGAATCAGATGCCTCTTAGGGAAGATAGTTCGGATGAAGAAATTTTAGACCAAGATCAACCAAAAAAAAGCTAAAAGGTGGTAGGCGTCGAAACTACCAATAATAATCATACTTTCCTAAACAAATAATTTGTAATAGCAGCAAGTAAGGTCGATTCCACAAAGATTGGGATGGAATTTTAATTCTTTCTTAACAAATAACCAAAAGTAAATGAAGGGGATTTATGTTGCAGAAAATTAATTTAGTGAAGGCAACGACTAAAGTAAAGGGAAGAAATCAATATTGAAGGATCTCAGCCAAAGGTATAATTTCCCATCTCAAT
>JAOTBA010000007.1:2290802-2302108 GCA_025629845.1 Erythroxylum squamatum | reverse complement strand
CGACTAATGATTCGTAATCATTAGGGATAACATGACCTAGGTTAAATGGCGCATCGTATGTGGTTGTTGCCTTGATTAATCGGTTTTTCTAATTCGTAATGCTACTGCCTAATTAAATCTAGATATCGTATCATAGGTTGTTAGGTGGTTAGGTTTAATTAACGATCGTATCTTGATTAAACATAACCTAAGAGAAAACTTGAGTTAATTTTTAACCCACAATTAATAATTTTTAGGAGAGGTTAAAGAACAAAAAATTAATAAAATATGCTTAGGCAGGGTTTAGGCCGAGATTGAACCAAAGAACTGGGTCCCTACTGAATTCCCCACATTTATCATTTTATTGCATGTTTTCTTTACTTTGTTTTTATTAATTAGTTTTTTTTTCATTTTCTTCTTTAAAAATCCAAACCCCCCCCATTAAGTGTAAACACCGATTAATTTTATTTCATGAACTTTACACGCACTCTCTGTGGGATCGACCTAGACTTACTACTGCTACAGTAGTAGTCTAGTTAATTAATTTTGATTAGCATTACGACGCGCAGTTAGCATGCGTGGTCCCCCTCTTGGTATAACGTTGGTGTCTCCTTCTTGGTGCTCTCCTAGTGGTTTTTACGTTCTTCCCCCCCCCAAAGCCCCAGCTGCCCACTTGGTTTCCTTCTATTACCGCTAGCTACTTCATGTGTGAGTGGAGAGTCATCAATGTAGAGTGAGTGCTAGAGCCTTCTAAGTGGAGAGTAATCTTTTCTTTTTGTTGTCACCTTCGTGGAGCCGCCTCTTACTGGAGCTTTTTGTGGTGTATGCGTTGTGTGGTCCCTTTTGTTGGTGTCCCACTTGGTTGTCCACACCTCTAGCTCTTGGTGTTATGTAGCTCCCTCCTTGTTTTTCTTTAATTTGCTCCTGTTGCTCACGCACGTAGCTCCTCTCCTTCAAGGTGATTTTTGTTTTCTTCTTTTTGTGGGTCCTCTTGGAGCTGTCCTATGTAACGTGATTTGTGCTTTCCTTGTGTCACGTCTCAAGCTCCTCTCATGCGTGCTTCAAGCCTCCAATTGTAGCGTTATTTTCATTTGTGGAGTCGGCGTTGTGGTCCCTCCAACCTCCTCTACTGTAGCATCATTTTAATGCTCCTTTTTCTGCCAGCGTTTTGCCTTGGACAGTTGTGGTCTTTTACAACTAAAATCAAGTGCATTTCCTACGAATTAAACGTGAACAATTATAAATGCAAATTCAGGTAAACTAAATAATTTATCAGGAAAAATATATATAACACCTAATGATTGTATGCAAAAACTAAAAAAAATGCCACCCATTTCAATGATAAAAATGCCTGCAACAGTATGGTACTAGAATTACCGACCACATACTATATGTAGTACTCATATTAACGAATTGATTAAATCCATCTGAGGCTAAAACAAGTTGAACATTATGATAATCCTCTACAAACCATGGAAACTTTCCATCAAACTTTTTCCATGCCATTGAGTTTGCTGGATGACATATAATGTTATCATCAATGCGTTTCTCTTTATGCCACCTCATATCTATGACTAGTTTTTTTGACATAAAAAGCCTTTATATTCTTGGTTAAATAGGGAAGTATCTCAAGATTTTATTTAGTATCTTTTTCCCTTTCCCATCATCCACTCGCCACCTTGATGTACCACAAATGGGACATTCTTCAAGATCTTTACTATACTTCCAAAATATAACACAATCATACTTACAAGCATATATTGATGTATATCCTAATCTAAGGTCCCTTAACAATTTCTTTACTTCATAGTAAGATTTGGGCAATTTGTGTCCAACAGGTAATACATCATTAAGTAAGTCAATTAACATTCAAAAGATTTGTTGCTCCATTTATTATATACCTTCAAAGGCAACAACTTCACAATAAAAGATATTGTGAGAATTTTGAGCACTTTGGATATAATTCTTCTTGAGCAACTTTCAATAACTTCTCAAAATTATCTTCGGTAATACTACTAATTATGTTATGCAAACCTGTTTCATTCATAGTCTCCATATAATTCCCATAATCCTCTAACATCTCGCCAATCCAATCATCACCATCATCATTAATATCATAATATACTACATCATTATTGTTACTATCATCAACACCTATGTCAACACTTTTACTACAACTTGCTTTTAAATGTTTGCCATGATAAATCCATGGAGTGTAGAGTTTATATACCATATCTTGACTTTAAATGTTCACATTTAAGCAATCTATACATGGACAACAAATACAATGTTCAACATCCATTTGATCTTTTACAAATTGCATGAAACTCTTAACTCCTTCTAAGTATTTAGGTGACCATAGTCACATCCTAAATTTGAATTCAAACAAACAATATCGTACGACGCATTGTTAGATCATATGAATCAAGAAAGGGTTTTCTTGTTGTAACTCCTAGGCTCGTGGAATATTTCACCGATAAGCCTCATTAGAGTTGCATCATGGGTTTCCAGCCTATATACCATCCTAGTGGTTTATTATGGCTCCAATCATCCATGATTATAGGTGGATTTCTTAAGTTACTAGTCCAAAATTATACATTATAGTTAACATATTATGTTTGAAATTATAACACAACTAAGGTACGTGGCATTGTTAGACCGTATGAATCAAGAAAGGGTCTTCTCGCTATAACTCCTAAGCTCATGGAATATTTCACTAATAAGCCTCATCGAAGTTACACCATGGGGTGTCCAACCTATATATCATTCTAAGGGTGTATTATGTCTCCTATCATCCATAAGAGATCAAACTCATTCCATATGTAGTAAATACTTATGTAATTCATACATCTAGTAATCAATGATTCAAACAATATTCCAAACAATAGCACAAAATCGAGACATTCATTACATTGAAACAAAACCCAAGTGACGTTCCTTAAACTATTAAAGAAGAACATAAAAACTAAACAAAAGCTGGATAACATACCTAGACGGACAGACAACCAGAGGTGACGAATGAAAAAGCTGGACAATTATCAACGTTCTTTAATGCAAAATAGGGCCTAGTAAAATGATGATTTCGTATTTAATATAATACACTTGTTCAATGTTAATATGAACATACACTAAAAAAACAATAGAATGAAAAACAAATTTTAAGGGATAAGTAATTATATGGTGTCACTATTCCTAAATCATCAAATAAACATATGACATGTTTTAAATATATGAGAGATCAAATGTAGATTATAAATTCTAGTTGTACTCGATAAGGGTATGAAAGAAAATTTCAATAACTTTGAGCATGAATAAGGAAGCACATTACTAGTATAAAAAATTCTAGAAAAGAGATAGTGTAGACATGCTTTTAACAAAAGTTGCAATAATGAATTATTGTATAATGTTTGAATGTATACTTGATTAATACAAGGTACACAATGATTTTAACTAACTTGGAAGTCATGAGAAGAGAAATTATAAAAAGATTCCATTAAAAGACTTGGTATGAAATTGATACATTGACTTTGTATGAACTTGGTATGAAATATTTGAGAATATAGACTTAATATGAAATTGGTATATTAAGAACTTGAGTTGAACACCAAATAAAAATATAATGCCCACAACTTTAATTAAACAATTGTAAATGATATACCTAACACTTCATAATATTACAAAATCATTCCTAATAGTACTTTCATTGAACACTTCATAGGCTTAAAAAATGCATCCCCAACTAATAACAAAACCATTGTCTTTTTTCATTCTTCACCAACATTAACACAAAGGGTTATTCTATCGTTGGAAAACTCCATATATAGTCAACTTGCTTCACTTTTTCAATTGCTTCCAATTTGACATTTACAACATTAATGTCCCCTTCCATATAGCTTATTGGTTATTATCCTTTTTTATTGACACTCATAACTATTCATGTTCATCTCTTCAATAAGATCAAGGGTGGCCTTAAGAGTCTTATTATTAATTGTTCCTCCAGTTGCTGCATCAATCATGTCCTTTTTGCAGTAAATTGGACCATTATAGAATGCATGAATCTGCATCCATATCGGTAGGTCATAATATAGGAACTTCTTTAAAAGACCTTTATATCTCTCCCTTATTTCGTATAATGTCTCATTTCCAAAATCTAGGTAGGTAAAAATGTCATTCCTCAATCTTTTTTTATTTACTAGCATAAAATATTTGATTAAGAATTTCATAGCTACTTTTTTTCCATCTTGTGATTAAGGCTACAAATAATTCCTCCAAACACAGCTTAGCTCCATCCCTAGAATAAAATAGAAAGAACCTCAGCTTATTGCATTTTTGTAGCTCCATTAATCTTAAAGGTTTCACTAATCTCTAAAAAGATGGTGATGTGTGTGTTAGGTATCTTCATCTAATAATCCATCAAACTAAGCATCCTACAACTACATTTAAGTAAACTTTGGCTTGATCTCAAAAGAGTTCATGTTGATTTTCAAGCTTGAAATACTGATTGCATCTCTTTTATATATGGTTTTGCATATTCCAATATTGCCCTACGATCCATCTCCATTGTGCCAAGTTATATGTCTTAGGTCTCTTCCTTAATAAGCATTTTCTTTTCCAACCCTTTTTTACCCCATTTTTCCAGGGCTCATGTCAAAGAAATAAAACTACTAGACTAATAGCTTTTAAGTTTCTTAAACGCTAATTTCTTCCCCAATAATGAAGTCAAAAAACTTATTAGATTGTTTCTACTCTTAAAGTTCTCTCTATTATAAAATATTCACTCATAACTTAACACATGTACACCTACCTTTGATAAATAATATAGTAATTAATAAAGTATAGATTCTTTAAAGAAGCTAAAACAATTTATATGACTCTCCTACTACTAAAGAGTCAAAGAATTAAAATATTTTAATTAGTTGATTGTTGTAGTTGAATAATAAATAAAATAAAATAAAACAAAAGAGTGGACCAAGGAGAACAAAAAAAACAAATAGTTGAACAAAGAATTCATATACAAATAATGCCTAGATAAGGATTCCTTTAGCATCGATTTTGCAATCATGATTTAGTAAACATATAAGTTTTTTATAATTTGGACTAGTAGAAATTCTTAGGTAATGAAATTTCTCTCTCGTAAATTGTTGTTCCAAAATAATTTTTAAAAACCTAGGCTATCCTACTTGCAAGTATACGAGGTAATTGTAGTCAAATATCTAGGGTCATCTCCTACGAAAATGAAATTAGTCCACTCAAATTAAACTTGAAAATAAAAACAAATGCAATCCTAAACACTCTAAACTGATTTGTTGAGTAAATGGTTTTAAAGAAAATAAAGCAATTAAATGTAAACTAATTTAACTGGAAGCAAAGAACGATTTGATCAATCGGTGTGGGAAACTCTTGAGAAATTAACTTCACTAGTTTAGTCTCCTATGTATGACTAAAGGGAATTAATTGGATAATTTTCTTGCTAAATTACCAATTGGGTTCTAAAAACAATTTAAATAATAAACTAAATCTAATTTTCATATTCGACAAGTCTATTATCCAATAAATTACGAAAACTCAAGTAATAATTACCTACTTAAGTTAATATGTTTCTAATTCATAACTTAAGCATCTATAGTTTCTTGTTCTAATATTAAACTTCTACTCTCAATTCTTCGTTTAATACTAAAATGAAACAAAGGTTGACCAAACTATTACATCTAATAAGCTTAGAAACTATAACAAATAATAAGACAATAAAATGGTCCCTTCATCATGCATAATCGACTAACTTAATTACATTAATTCTTAAGAAAAAGTAATTAGACCATCATGGAATAAACACAGTTCATCATCTTCATATACTTCAATCCCATAGTTAACAATAATAGAGAATTCTCAAAGCAATAATAGAGTAAATAAACGGAAATGAATTTCAAAGCATTATCAGAGGAGATGAGTTCAACAAACAAGTTCAATAATGTAGCAGAGATAAAATAGAATGGGCAAATAAATGGACTGTCAAATGAGGAAGTTAGTGGTGGGTCTCCTGCCAATCTTAAGTTCTCTAGCGTTGGCTCTCGCCTTCTATCTCTACTCACTCTCGTCAAGAAGAATGGATGCTCACACTAGCTTTAGCTTTGCCTTCTCTCTCTATTATTTTTCTCTTCTTTCTCACCAATCGACTGTTATCTGGTTTCTCCACCTCCAGCTTCTATTTTGCCTCCATCTAGCCTCCTTTTTCTCTCTATAAACTTTTCTATTTATAGAGACACTTTAGGTTTAGGTTTTGTTTTCGTCGACCTTCAACCTGAATGCGTGACACATGACATTAAATTCAGTACAAGAGAATATGCATGGGCATGACAAATTTGTCACCACCGTGAGAGACCTTGTCATGGGCATGACACCTTACTCACGCCCATGACAAGTTTGTCTATCACGCCCATAACAAACTTGTCATAGGTGTGTTATCTTTCATGTAATTTTTTCATGTTTTCCCAGCAATATTAACAAAATATACCACATATCCTCAATTCATTCTACTTTGGATTAAAACACACGAATTTTTAACCAAAATCAAAATATGAAGGCTTGCAAATTTAATAAAAATTAGTTACAACAAGTCCCCCACACTTAAACTATGCTTGTCTCCAAGCAAAATTAAGAAAACTAAAATGTACAAGGAACAACAATTAAAACAACATGTTTCCCAAATAATAGTCAAAGATATTAATAATCATTTCAATAATCGCAACCTGAGAACTTGAAACTCATAATACTGTATGAACAAGCTATCCTCCACATACTTAGCCAAAATTAACAAGTACTTTAATTCAAAGAATCATTAACACTCACTCCACTCTCCATCCTCTCAAGCATTCAAGGATAAGATTTATTCACTCATCATTCATTTCACGTAAAGTATCTACCAGAAGCTTGCTTACTAATTCAATCTCCACCACGCATATCAAATACAAACATCAATCTAAAGGTCTTTATTTTGGTTGTGATAGAGCTGGGCTAAGGGTAGGAAAATGAAAAATCACAGTTTAAGACTACAGAACTAATTGAGCATTTAAAATAATACAACAATAGAGCATAGAATACTCAATTCTTTCCTTTTAATTAACAACTTTACCACCCCCCCCCCCCCCCCCCCCACCTTTATGTCTCTCCTCTTTCTTTTCATTTTCTGGTTGTCTTCTCTTCCCTCCTTTTCTTTCTTTTTTTTTTCCTTTTCTTTTCTTCTTTTTTCTTTTTTATTATTGTCATTATTATTTTTATTTATTTGGAACAAGGAGGTCAAGTTTAGAAAAGGAAAAATATGGAGGAGAGATACAAATTGTTACAACCATACCTGTTCCTAACTCAATATCCAATTATAAACTATTATTCCCCCACTCTTATTCAAGTAGTTATTCTCTAAACCTAGTAATACCATTTCAAATGCTCAACTTGCCCTTATGGTAGGTATAATGAAGAGGATAAATAATTAAGGTCAAGGCTCATATTTTGGGTTTAAAGAAAGAAAAGATTTCATGTTTAGCTCAAAGGAGGCTCACTAAGGATAAAATTATGGTGGCTTTTTAAGCTAAAAGGGTAAATCTTAATTGCCTTCATCATTTCAATGTTTACATAAGATTATGTGATCTTAACTAGTATTTGCAAGCAAGTTATAGAGTTCCTTAATCACGAAAGAACACTCTCAACAAAAAATACTTGAATTTGGTGTTTATATTTCAAAGAAGCTCAAAATCTTATCAAAGAAATTGGCATTCATCCATCACAACAAGTTAATGTCCTTTAAATCAAAATTCAAGTCAATCAGCCTAAGCATGCAAATATACTTATTCAATCATATTATAAATTTCTAATCTCGATCAAGTTTACTTTATGACCATGCATCTCTAACTATTAAATGGGAAAAAAACACAACACACAAATAATAATTTAAAATTTTTAATTAAGTACTACTCCCCCCCCCCCCCCTAACACTTAAATATCACATTGTTCGTAATGTGATAAGAAAATAAAAGAGGGATCTAAGATCCAAAATAACGCAAACAAGGAAAAACATTAAAATTAAAATAAATTAAACTAACAAGCAATAAAAATAATAAAAAGAAAAAGGGTAGAAATACGATACGAAGGTGGGGTGGTGGCTACATTGGTGTGGTATGGAGCGTGGCTTACTGCGTCAAAGAGTAGAGAACAGTTACGAGGAAAACAAATAGAAGATAATGAAAATTAGGTCTGCGTATACAAAGTAAACAAACTAAGTTGAGATTCACTAAAAAGGGATAACAAACAAATAATTGAAAAAAAAACATAAGTTATATGGGTTGGCTCCCATTCTACGCTTCTTTAATGTCTTGTAGTTGGACGCCTCAATAGTCATACTCAAGGTGGATCACTCAAAGTGATTGATTCTACTGTTTTATTCTCTTCATTGGGATCGATCTCTATGAATTTGCCAAACTCTCCCTTAGTTGCATTGTCTAAAAATTGGCAATACTCATTAGTCTATTTAACCAAGTCCAATTCCCTTTCTTCTTCCTCTTACTGCAAGGAAAATTTAAATTTTACAGCATTGATTTGATCAATAAGAGAACATTCTTCATAAACAGTTGTAGTAGGAATAAGTTCAACATTAAAGATTGAAAATTCTACTGTTTCTCCTAAAACATTCATGGTCAACTTTTTGGTCTTCACATTAATCAAAGTATTGGTAGTGGCCATAAAAGGCCCCCCTAGGAGTATGGTGTGCTCCTTTTCGTGCACTTTTACTTCCCCTATGTCTAAGACAACAAAGTCTATAGGGATAATCAATCCTCTAACCTTCACTAACACATCTTCCATTGCTCCTTTCGAATAACAGATTGACCTATCAGCTAATTGTAAACACATGTTAGTAGGTCTTAACTGTCCTAGATCCAATTTCTCATAAATAGCATAAAGCATAAGGTTTGTACTTACTTCAAGGTCAAGCATACCCTTAACCTCATCACCATTACCCATTGATACTTTCATGATGGAACTCCAAGGATCTTTCAATTTGGGGGGTAACTGTTGCTGAAGAACTACATTTGCTACTTCTGAAACTATCACCTTTTCGTTTGGTTCAAGCTTTCACTTTTTGGTGCTTAGTTCCTTGAAGAACTTCACATAATCTGGAATGTTCCTTATCACATCTAACAAAGGAAGATTAATATTAACTTTAGAAAGCATGTTATATATTTAAGAAAACTTCTCATCTTGTTTCAAGTCCTTAAAGCAACTTGGATATAGAATTGGTGGCCTATAAAGATCAGTTGCCTTATGCAATCTTGGACCTTCATTGCCTTTGGATGCATGCCTAAGTTTTCTCCTTTCTCAATGTGGCTTGAAGAGTCTTGCCCATTGCTTATCTCATTCTGATCATCTTTTTCTTTGATAAGACTCTCCTCCTCTTGATTACCTACATCAAACAGATTAAAAGGAATCTCAACATGATTATCAATCACCTTACCACTTCTCATAATAGTAACTGCTTGGGCTTATTCGGGTTGACTGAGCAACGTTTCCTTTTGATTGTTTAGCATTTGAGCAATGAGTTGCCCTACTTGGGTCTCAATACTCTTTATAGAAGCTTCCAAAGAGATGAATCTCTTATTGTTCGTTTCTTGATTCTGAGTGGTTACTTGAATAAACGCATTCAAGCTTTCCTCTAGAGAAGGCTTCCTTAGTAAGTTCTCATATGAGGATTGCCTTTGGAACTAATTTTGCCTCTGAAAATTTTGATTTTGTGGTCAGGGCTGCATTGGTAGATTATTGGTCTTCCAAGAATAATTGGGGTGGTTTCTCCAACTAGAGTTGTAGGTGTTCAAATATGGTTCATTTTACACCTTAAATTGAAAACCATTAAGAAAGTTCACCTGTTAGTCCTTACTTGCAAAAGATTCAAAAGAGTACGACCAAACATTAGTTCCATGACCAAAAGTTTCACGTATACCATACACCTCTTGATTTGGAACGTTTTTAGGTAGTTTCAGAGTTAACATTTTCACATGCTTTGTAGCCAATTGCATAGTTATTTCTTTATTTGAGTTCACTTCATGAACTCCAGCTCTTCTCCCCCTCTCGCTCTTTTGTTGGGAATTAACCCCCAACATTTCAAAGATTTCGTATGTCTTCTCAACAGTATTCTCGCCCATAGCTCCTCCTACTGCATTGTCCATTGTGTACTGACACTGTTGTGTTAATCTATAATAGAAGAATTGGTTCTGCATTTGAAGTGGAAAATGATGGTGTAGACACTATATTAGCAAGAGTTTGAAGCGTTCCCACGCCTCATGAAATGGCTCTCCCTACATTTGAGTGAAGGTACCTATTTTCGTCCGTAACTCAGAGGTCTTGTGATGGGACTAGAATTTTTCTATGAATTTGTTGTACACCACCTCCCCTATAGTCGATGAATCAGATGGAAGGGTCATCAACCATGCCTTGGGCCGATCTTTCAATGTGTATAGGAAGCATCTCATTCTGAGTTGATCTTTGTTTAAGCCATCCAAAGGAAATGTCTAGAGAGTGGTATAGAATTCTCGAATGAAGTTTAAAGGGTCTTCATTAGGAACCTCATAGAATGATGGCAGCATGTTGTAATGGATGCTCTTCAATTCAGTCTCTGGCTACCTCTCCTAAACATATGCACGAAGTAGCAATACCAATCACTGATCACCCTCATTACTAACTGCCTTTCATCCATCTCTTGATCTTCAGGATTGGGTTCCTTAAGATTGTCTTCAAAGTTCTTTTGAGGTCCTCTTATTCGATGCACATAATCAATAAAGTGAACGAGTTCACTTTCCAGAGATCACCTTCCTCGCATAAACCAAATAAGGACAACACTAAATTAATAACAAAAATTGCTAAAACAAATCAACGAAATAACACCACAAAAATGTATACATGAAAAGACAAAATGACCAAAATTAATTTAAGTCTAAACAGTAAACACCTTCTCGGAAATGGTGCTAAAATGTTGTTGTGTTAAAATAAGTTTTAAAAATCTAGGCTATCCTACTCACAAGTATATGAGGTAATTGTAGTCGAATCAATGTTATGAATACCGTACTGGATTCGGTACCGGATTGGATTCTGGTACGGTACTGTATCGGTACCGATTAATACCAGGTACCGTTTCGGGTAATTTTTTAAATTTATAAAATAGTTCCTAAATTTTTAAAAAATTACAAAATAGTTTATTGTCATATTATACAATTGTAGTTTATTTAATTTAGCTTTTTTTATATCTTATCCATTTTAGTTTATATATATCTTTATTATATTCTAATTAT
>JAOTBA010000007.1:2278120-2290702 GCA_025629845.1 Erythroxylum squamatum | reverse complement strand
ATTTCAAATAAATTTTGATTTAATAATTAAAATATATAAAATAAATATTAGTTTGTAAATAATAATTTTTAAATTATTTATTTTAAAAAATAAAATATGTTTATTAATACTTTATTAATAAATATTATATAAAAATAAAATATTTTATTTTTAAGTTTTATTTTATTTATAATTATTATTAGTAATAAAATATTTATTATTGCCGGTACCGACCGGTATTCAAATCCGGTACCAAAATTTAAAATACCGTACCGGTTTTGGGCTGGGCTGGGCTGGTACGGTACGTATCGGCCGGTATCGGCACCGGCCGGTATCGTACGAAATTCATTTTCATGAGTCGAATATCTAGAGTCGTCTCCTACGAAGATGAAATTGGTCTGCTCAAATTAACCTTGAAAGTAAAAACAAATGCAATCCTAAACATTCTAACCCAATTTGTTGACTAAAAGGTTTTAAAGAAAATAAAGTAATTAAACTAAAATGTAAACTAATTTAGCTAGAAGCAAAGAAAGATTTGATCAATCGGTGTGGAAGCTCTTGAGAAATTTACTTCACTAATTTAATCTCCAAAACATGACTAAGGGGAATTAATTGGATAATTGTCTTGCTAAAATTACCAATTGGGTTCTAAAATCAATTCAAATAATAAACTAAATCTAACTTTCGCATTCAACAAGTCTATTATCTAAATCAATTATGAAAACCCAACTAAGAATTACCCACTTAAGTTAATGTATTTCTAATTCATAACTTAAGTGTAGTTTCTTATTCTAATATTAAACTTCTTCTCTCGGTTCTTCTTTTAATACTAAAATGATGCAAAGGTTGGCTAAACTATTACATCTAATAAGTTCAGAAACTATAGCAAATAATAAGACAATAAAATAGTCTCTTCATCATGCATAATCGACTAAATTAGTTACATTAGTTCTCAAGAAAAAGTAATCAGCCCATCATGGAATAAACATTATCTTCATATACTTCAATCCTATAGTTAATAGTAATAGATAAGTCTCGAAGCAATAAACAGAGTAAATAAACTAAAATAGATTGTCAAAGCACTATCAAAGGAGATGAGTTCAACAAACAAGTTCCATAATGCAACAGAGATAAAATAGAATGAGCAAACAAATGGACTGTCAAATGAGGAAGTTGGTCGTAGGTCTCTTGCCAATCTCAAGCTCTTTAGTGTCGACTCTCGCCTTCTGCCTCTTCTGACTCTCGCCAAGAAGAATGGATGCTCACACTAGCTTCAGTTCTGCCTTCTCTCTATGATATTTTTCTCTTCTTTCTCGCCAGTCGATTGCTCTCTGGTTTCTCCGCCTCCAGCTTCTATTTTGCCTCGTTCCAACCTTCTTTTTTCTCTCTATGAACTTTTCTA
Source organism: Erythroxylum squamatum (assembly GCA_025629845.1). Classification (NCBI taxonomy): domain Eukaryota; kingdom Viridiplantae; phylum Streptophyta; class Magnoliopsida; order Malpighiales; family Erythroxylaceae; genus Erythroxylum; species Erythroxylum squamatum. The sequence goes on along the minus strand of JAOTBA010000007.1, from coordinate 2,289,321 downwards.
TTTATGAAGACACTCTAGGTTTAGGTTTTGTTTTCATCTACCGTCAACCTGCATGTGTGACACATGACATTAAATTCAGTGCAAGAGAATATGCAAGGGTGTGACAAATTTGTCACCACCGTGAGAGACCTTATCGTGACACCATAGTCACGCCCATTACAAACTTGTTATGGGCATGGGTCACATCTCTTTTCCAAAAACATTAACAAAATACACCACATATCCTCAATTCATTCAACTTTGGATTAAAACACACTAATTTGTAACCAAAATCAAAACATAAAGGCTTGTAAAATCAATAAAAAAATAGTCACAACATAAATAATAACCACATATTCTCAAATTGATATCCTTAAGAATGTATCATGCTTTATGGATTTCTATGAAAGATTTAACCTTAACACCAAAAGATTTATATAAACTTATCTCAAGTACTCTGGAACTTAATTTATAGCTCATGATCCACTCACATGCAAATTCTTTCTAATCATCCACATGCAGATTAATATCAAATCTAATCACCAAATTAACTAAATCAATATTAAAAATCTCGTCATAATGAATACTGAATCAATTCTTAAGAGAGAAAATATTCAAGTCTTCCCTACGTAAATATATAAGCAAACTAGTCATAGATGATGTTTACAATAATAAATATGTGATAAATTTAATAAAAGACACCACGGTATAAATAATCTAGATGAAATTTGTGTACTTCAATCAGTTTTGATCTGTTGAGAAGAACTCTAATCTTCTTCTCTATCGAATGCAACTTTAAATTTGATATCCAAAGTGAAAGCCACATCAATTTCCTAGATCATGCATCTTTCTGTAACTTTTCTCTAGGATAACAAAATATTTAAAAAAAAAAAATCCGGTGTAGAGCACCAAAACTTAAAACAAAAAACCTCAATCTCATCTAAGGCTTTCTCTACGCTGACATAAGCATGCATCCTCAAAGAAATTCGAGGATAACCACCCATTTCGCAAAAACTACTCGGAACAAACTGTTAAAATTTGGACAAGAAAAAAAGAAACACAACAAAGCGGAAGACATAAGTTCCAAGTGAAAACACTAATACAGGTGTTAAATTAAATAGACAATTAATATACAGTATAACAACACCTCTTTGACCATAAAATGGTTGGATAAGAGCTAAGTGGTCAATTCCTGGATACAAGTTACAACAGACACTACAAAATACTTGTACACTAATTAGTTCTGGTTCCTTTTGGTTCTTTTCCCATTCTAAAAGTTCAATATTCAAGAGACCCCATTGAAGCCACCCGTATAACTCCAGTTCTTGGGGGTGCAGTCCTGGTTACTAGTGTGGACTTGTAATGCTAATAAGAGCTTTTAGGTTGGGACAGGAGCAACGGATCTGAGGCCTTCTTTACCCATCCGTTGCACGTCAAACGGAGACAGTATCTTAATAGACCACACGTTATTAACAAATTCCCTGAAATGAATACAAGTAATGAAGGGTTAAAACAATATCTCAACACTAATGTTACATTCGTTATAGTAACAAGATCCACTAAAAACAAAGTTTAGGACCACGAGATACCATATGAATGAAACCCATCTAGCATATGTTTATCATATACAAAATCTACATACCATATGCTGTAAAATGCTTAACTATATATCAAAACAACTTAAAGAGACATGCAATGTTAGGTCTACTTTGGCTGGACGGAGGGATGGTATAGCTGGTATATTTTTAAGTTTGATGAAAAAAGTATTCTAATAAACCATAAAACTGACAGTTAACTACAGTGGACCATATCCCAAAACTTTGTTGTCATATTATTGTTAGTTTACTTAGGAGCATTCTTACCCTTTCATGACTGCAAATTCATCATTCATCTTTGTGATATCTTCTTTTTAGCAGTAAAGCTAAGCTTTCTCCTCTAACAAAAGAAATTTATCATTAAGGGTTGAAAATTACATGTTCTCACATTAGATTTTCTTCACAATTTTCATTAGCATTATTAGTGATTAAATTATTAACAACAAACACAGAACATTATCACACATCCAATTTTCTTAAAAGACCTAGGATCAATCGCAAGCCTTCTACAGTGAGTCACATTCTATATGTGACGTTATTTCTTGATACACCCCCGTCCCACCTTCCTATCCTCCAATTTGGCTGTGTTATGTCCATCACCTTAGTCTCCATTCTACCAAATTCATTCTAACGTCTGACAAGTTTCTTTATAAGTAAACCAAAGTTCTATATTTTTCACCAACCTTATGCCTCTACCCTTACTTTTGCAGGCATTACCTTCAAGCACATACTATATTGTCTCTTCATCCCTTGTCCTTTCCCTCTGTCAGTACTCTCCCTTTTTTGTCTCTCCTGCACCTTCAACCCCTTATAACTCTTTGTCCCAGGGTGTACGCTAAAAGGCCTCAGTACTCCAAAACTTTGCTCTCCTTAAGTACAGCTGTGTCAATTGATGTTCCATTTTCCTCTGATCTCTAATTCACATGAGTTTACCTGTTCCCATAGATTTGCCACCGACCTTTACATGCCTGATGTGTCGCAAAGATACACATTCTTGTCCTCATTATCCCATCCCTGATTTTTTCTTATCGTTCTTCATCTGCTAACTAATATTGCCTTCGCTTCTACCATGTCTTTTGTTCCTATCCATAAGATACAGATTAAACCTTCAACTCATTGTAAGTGGCATGCTGTATGCCAAAGGAGATGTCCCTTCATATTCCATGGACTTAGGAATTTGTGCCTTTGTTTCCTAGTAAGTCTTGTGTCAAATGTCAGTTCATTATTAGAATCTGCTCATATGGTTTTGTCGATCACCTTAAGACTTGCTAAGTAGCAAAAGACTAATATTTAGCTTGGATAATGAGGACAACCTATGGTGAAGAGTAACCCATTCTCCTTGCCGTTTCTCTTGCTACTCACCTTGATTGGTCGCTACACCAACTGGACATCAACGAATGCCTTTCTTCACTACCTGACCTCAAAAAATCTCCTCCTGTTTAGCTTGGTAGATTATGTACTGTACCTCAATTTGGTCTCGAACATCACTCATATGGCTTGATCTTCCATCACCACATAACAGAAAGACTCATTCTATAATTGTTTGTGTGGATTATAGAGTCTAGGAAGCGATTCAGCATGCAGTTTTTTAGTTGAAGACCTACCTACAATAGCAATTTCAGAACAAGGATCTTGGTCTTTTACACTATTCATTTAAGCACTTAGATAGCACAGTCTAAGCACTGCATCTACCTCTCACAGATGAAATATTCTCTAGATTTATCAATGAGAATGCATTGCTAGGCTCTAAGCCTGTAGACCCAAAATGTGAAACTTGTACCTAATTAGGGTGAGTCATTTTTGATCCAGTGAGTTTATCATTGATTAGTAGGCAAACTTCTGTACCCCCTGTCACAAGAACAGAAGTCGCATTTCATGTGACTAGTCAGTCAATTCATATCCATAACGTTGAGCACATTGAAAGACAACAATTCACATTGCATAACACGTCAAACAAGATCCTGGACAGTCCTTTCTATGTTACAACCATGGACATGTTGATATATTAATATCATTGTTATGTATTGAATATTAATTAAATGAGTTGAAGTAGTATAGGGCAATTACACAGTTATCAAATAGATAATTTGGTAAAACATTGACTAAAGAAACTAACATAAAGTGAAGGGATAAAAAATTCAAAAGTGCCTAACCATTTGAGATTTTTTTAATTTAGTGTATCAGATTTTTTTAATTTAGCGTATCACCTTTTAAAGTTTTCAGTTTAGTGAATAATTTTTCAGAAATGCACAACCCAAGTCAAAACATTGTCTCCGTTAACTGTTTGCTAATGTAGATAACAAACAGACACCCATGTGACATTTGGTGGATATCCCACATCAGCCTTAACTTAAGCTGTACAAGTTTTAAAAGGTTAATCACTAAATTAAAAACTTTAAAAGTTGGACACTGAATTAAAAAAAAATCCAAAAGGTTAGGCACTTTTGAATTTCTTATCCCTAAAGTGAACATAAAGCTTAAGAAATGTATCAGGAGACTTACTGCCAAGGGTCATCACCAAGGAGAAGCAATTCATTCTCCCGGTCAACAAATACAAGCTGCCAGCCTGATCTCTGAGGGTCCTCTAGTTGGCCTTCAAGGCCAAACATTCGAGCAAGCTCACTGCGCAGCTCATCATAACTGCTAAATTTGGAAATATTCAATGAGCGCCCAAAGGACCCTGACTTGTGAACCTATCAAAAGTGTACTAATTTGAGTCAGTAATCAGAAGAAAGGAACCATTAAAACATAAGCTTCATACAGCATTAACAGTAAGTAATGGATGCATGCCCATGACCTCATGAAAATGTATTGTTGAAAAATATCTCCAAACAATGGAACAAATGCGAGTTCATCATTCACACAAATATAACTAGGATTCGTAGCATAATTCAAAACATGAATCCTTCACGAACCAAGCAATAACTTCAAACTTGGGAAGGGTCACAGTTCAAATCAGGATCAGATTTCTAATATGACCTTACAACTGAAGAGCACAACCACACAAATGATCTGATAGCCAAACCGGAGAATCAGAACACATTTGACCATTCTATATGATAACAAAACAATATGGGCCTGAGGTGTAGATCATATTACCTTCACAAAGGCTCTAGTTGGTGCATTTACTTGGTCCACATTTTCAGAAGACTGCAAGAAACCTGATTCATCAACACAACTAGAAGTCGTCATATCTGAATTAAGAGGAACATCACTTCCTGCAGCATTAGCGAAAGTAGATGCAGCAAATGGCATTGATAACGAGTCATTTTCAGTGCCAATATGTCTCAGGTTGGGTATCTCATGCTGCAGCATAAGAGATGAGTTATCAATGCTAACTCCAAATAAGAGATTGTTTTGGGGATCATTAGCACCTTGATATGCTGCATACTCTCTTCCAGGAAATGGAGATAACAAAGTAGCAAGTTCAGAGACACTTGAATTTGCTGTTCCTAACTGTTCCACCGGTGGAAGTACACAATGAGTAGCTCCTATAGCTATCTGAGGATCAACTGCTGCTTGCTTTGATAACAAGGTGGAAGGGATAACAGAGTTGGTTCCATTTATGTTAAGCAAGTGGGACGTTGCATCCTGTCTTGAGGAACCTATCACACCGTGTATTGATGAAACATTAGCTGTGGTCATTGAATTTCCAACCAATTCAGAAAAACCCTGCTGTTGGCATTGTGAAGGAACTGGTTGCAAAGGAGTCTGGGACTGGGTAACAGAAGTAAGATTGGGTATGGTTGAGACAGCATTTGGTATCTGTGACTGAGTAGATAACTGTTGTAGTTGCTGAGATTGCTGAACTTGCTGTTGATGATGTGATTGGTGTTGCTGCTGCTGATCACTGTATTGTTGACGACGCTGTAACTGCTGCTGTAGAAGTTGTGCCTGAGTCAAGGCCTGGTTTCCCTGTAAGTTATGAAGAGAATGTTTAAGATTGGACTGCTGTAACATCTGCCTTTGAATCAAAGCAGAAGGTCCATTTGAAACATTTTGAGGCTGATGGAATTGCAGGAAAGATTGAGATGCTAGTTTAGAAGATTCCACCGATCGCATCTCCTGAAGTGCAGCAGTAGCCATTGCTTGATATACATCAGATTGCAGAGCTGGCAAAGGGGTGTCAAACCTAGATTGCATCCATGGAGTGACACCAAAGCTCTGAAAGTTCATTGATGGAATTCTCTGATCCCCCAGCCCTCCTTGAAGCCAAAGAAGTGGAGAATTTATGCTCAAATCACCATCTTGACCTGAAGTAGCAGATTGAAAGAACCAATGTCAAACTTTAATAGGACCAAAAATATTTCCTTCCAATGTTCATGGAAGTTCACTCGTACCGTGAAAGGGTGGCAGCCCAGATGGCCATGGCCTCTTAAGTCTCAGAGAAAAAGGGGATGGATACATCGGAAATGTTGTTAATGGTTCAATTTCCCACAGAGATACTCGTGGCTGCCTCTCCCCTGCAGTTGATTCATCCCAGCCAACCTACATTAGCAGGGAAAGGATTTTTCGATGACTACAGATATAAAACAAAACATAATTAACTTCCATTTCAAACAAATAGTACCCGAACCATCTAACCTTAACAGAGCGCCAATGGGAATTAGACCACCTCACAGGATCAAAATCACTAATGCCTGTGATCGTACCCATGTATCTGAATCCATTAAAAATCCAGTTATGAATTTATCAAGTAAAAGCATTTGCAAGTGTAACGGAAACAAAAAAGAAAGAAAGACACCACTTGACAAAGAAAAAAAAGTTTAACAATGAAAATGGAAAGTGAAAAAGGCCCAGACAGCAAGCCAAGGCTCACTTTTCAGATGTTAGTTACGAAAATTAACCTTTGCTGTGACACAAAAAAATAAGCTTCTGTTATACTGGGCTTCTGACTTTATCATGCAAGGAACAGAATTGGTTGCATGCAGATAATTCCACATAACATTTTGGCCCTATATATTTTAAGGACCCTGCTAGCCTCTATCATCACTCCTGGCTCCAAAGTAGATTCTTCTCATATATTGATTTATCCAAATTAAAGCTCTCACATGCCAGTCTAGTTTACTGTACTAGAGTAAAAGGCAAGTTTCAAGCTTTTGCCAATCCTCAGCATCTATACATTCTCCATAGAAGGAACCACTCAAATTTCATAGCCAAAAAGAAGTATGAGTTCCCTTTCTACTCAACAATCATAAGCCTAGTAAAAATCAATGCATTAAATAGAAACATATCGTTGGAAACAAAAGAAACAAGTCCGAGCAGGAACACAAAAGCATGTGAGAGACTAAAAAATACAAAGAACCATATGTAACTTTTGAAACTTCAAAGCTGCAAAGTTTAAGGAAACAATGTCCACCAACTTAAACAGATCATCCGCAGTTCAGCCAAAAATAGATGAGTCCTGATACATAGCCAAACTATCACAAAATTGTGGTCATAGTAGTAGACAATTCAAGAACTTATATTCAAAGAAAAGTAATCATAAAATGGCCACCTTTAATCGTCACAAAAAGCAGATCCAAATAAAGACTCACCTACGGACACTGGACTCTTCAGTCTCAAACAGCATTCTAAATCGCATGCCAACAGAAACCCGTGTATGATAAACTGCCTTAACATACTTTGCCAATGGGATGACAAATTCAGAAGGACTAGCCCTGCAGTACAAAGCATTAATGAACAACCATTATAGAATAACACCAATTTTAAGCAAAGAAGCATTGATTATTCTACCTTGGGTTATAAAATATTGTAAAACGGCTATTTGTTGCTGCTGCATGAGCCGCTGCAGCAAGAAGACCTATGTGCATGCTGTCACTTGATAGAACTGATGAAGGCATGACGGTCTGTGGTCGATTTGCTCGCCGAATTCCCAAGAGTAACTGGTTCTTTTCATTCCTGTGCAAAACTCCATTAATTTTGACCATGTCATACAACTTTCAGTTGCTATAAAATTGAGCAAAGAGATAAGGAGCATGCAAACAGTAACAGTAGTATTACAAGCAAATGCATGCAACACATGTATGTACAATATTAACTCTCCAAATTTCTTTCAATGTTGCCGACCACCAGATATAGATCAGAGAACTAATAGAATCAATCAACTCTCACTTTCAAGTAGTTTATTATACAACATTAACATCCAGTATGAATTTCGCTAATACGTGGAGTCTGGAGAGGTTCAGTAGTACGGAACCTTACCCCTAACTAGTAGAGAGGCTGTTTCCAAAAAGTAGTTCATTATACTTCAGTCAAATTATTTCCACCACTAAAAATTGATGGAAGGCCAGGTAAGATAAAGCAATATCAATGTGCTAGATAATGTAGAAGCTCACCAAATGAAAAGCACAGAATCACCAGCAACAAGTCTCTTTGCACTAACAAACACACTCCATCCTGTTGTAAGAAGATGTCTCTTAGGTTGGCCTGCAAATGTTAGTAGCAAAGATATTATTAGAAATGAATATATGAGTCAGTTTAGAACTTGGCATTTACTGTGTACAAATTAGTGTCATGCAATAGCAATTCTTTTATCAAATATTTCAGTAGCTTACAATGAACCAGGTACTTTACAGTATATGGAGTTGTCAATGTGCCAGATCCATCAAAAGACTACAAATAGAAAGGTTTCTTTTCTGTGACTTTCTTCCTCCCTTTCCTAAGACAATTCCTGCTTTCATGTCTGTTACCTTAATTCTCATTACAGACACGTGCCTGTTTGTGATTGTCCATGGGTGTGTGTATTGGACTGTACTTACAAATGCGTGGGACTCAGAGAGAGACAGAGCAGAAGCAGCAGAAAAAGGTAAGTCGAAATCAGTGGAATTAGTGAGGTGACATGAAGCCCATCAGTATTCACAGTAGTTTCCCATATCTCTACACAAGTCATTAAATATTCAATGAAGGAACCATCTATTTTTAAGTTTGTAAACGCTTAGCACATAACCTTGACCTCAACCGACCCAACTTACAGGTTATATCATAATATAGATTTTTATATAAGATAATGACAAAAGGAGATTTCTATATAAGACAATGAAAAAGAGCTATCAGCTTCATTTTATATATTAGGATTGTATGAATGTTTTGCCAAATCAAATGTCTACAAACCCTTTAATTCTAATAGATCAATAGCTGACTATGCCTGGCTTTGGTCAGTTTTCCAATCATATTTCATCAGATACAATAGGCAAATGCTTTAATTTTAATTGTGAAAGTGAGTCTCAAGTCTACATAACAAGCTTAACAACCACTTCCGCATGTTTAATTAAAAGTTCTTAATGTATATATCCTTCTTTCTGTACATATAGGTACTATTCAAGAGATTAAATAAGTAAAATGTATAAAAATTATTCGTTCTATGAAATTAATTGACAACTAACTGTACTTGAAGACATTATAATATGTAGATGCCAACTCAACATTAGAAATGGGAAAATGAGGCATTTAAAGTAAAAATCCACCAAGTAGGTTGCCAAATTCTATACCACATTTTCTGATATGATAGATATTTGAAATAGGCATAGGCATATTATAAAAACAAAAGTTCGCCGCTACTCTACTGCAAAATGACAAACTATCAAAGACTGCAGAATAAAAATCGATAATATAACACAACTCTTCAAAGATATTAAGTAGAATTCGAAAAGATCAACAGTACTCACCTCGAAATATATGCCTAAATTTCCACTCGTTTTCATGAAGATCCCTAGCAATTAACTCTTGAGCTGGAGGTGTTTGGGTGTAATCCTATAGGTAAAAGAGAAACGGGACTAAGGGGTAAAAGAAAATTAAGGAGATGAACTAAATCAGTAAGATGCAAACAACAGAACAGAATGACACCCTAACAAGACAGGTGACTTAGAATAAAAAAGTGACCTACAAGAGGGGGGAAGACTTTTTCAGCAGCACGACGTGGAACAGAAAATCCTCCATGAGTACTTGTATCACTGGCAGTCAATGTTTTACAGAAATAATTTGTTGGCTGCTTGCTAGGAGTACCTAGTTCCGATGGCAGCAGGTATATGTCTTTTTGTTCTTGCTACATATAAACATCTATCAGGACATGCAAAAAGTAAAAGGTCAAGAAATTAGAAGGCCAGATAGGGCATACCGGACTTAGTGGTTGCAATGTCATTTGAGCATACACTTCATCTGTCTCAACATCTGCCTGTAATTTCAACAAGTTAAAGCTTCAGCAGCAGCAGATGATGTATAGTAGGCAGCACCAGGTGCACTTTTGATAAGTATAAGCAGAAGTAATCAAGAGAATAAGAGGCTTACATGCATTGTTACATTGTGAAGCTGACAGATAAGTTGTGGTGGTAAGCTAGGGTAATTAGGTATATGAGCATCTATTTCCTTGTTGGTTGAAACAGCTACCTGTAAATTAATTTATGGATTTTTGATATGAGAACAGTAAAACAAAAATTAAAATCAAGTGATGTGGTTATTTTTACAATTCAGTGTACATTGCCCAGAGATCAAAAGCCTTGTGTTCCCTACTTTTAATGTGAAACCACAAAGTATGTTGAAGATATGTATCATCATGCCACCACTAGAAGACATGGTAATAAGAATCATAAAGTTAGCAAATTGTGAAGCCACATTTCAACATCAGAAATATTTAAGCTCATTGAAAGCATGGCACGCTTGGGAACGGATTTTGAAAGCAAATGGAAAAAACAGTAATATTAATTAGAAGAAGTAACAGCAACCTGTTCACTGTGACCCTGAGGGAAGTAGACAACACGGCTTCCAACTGGGGGTAGAGACACAAGAGGACCCGCACATGCATGCCATAGCTCAGAATTCAAAACCTTTTTATCCCCTGCACAATCTCGAACAATCATATGAACTTGCTCGGAACATAAAAACATACAACGAAAATTGGTAATATGCAATGTGTGCCATCAAGAATGAGAGCGACAATGAAACTAAGAAATGACAAAAGGACATGTTATGTGACAACAAATGTGCATGAACTAATTGCAAAGCAACTTAGGAAGTAAAAAGGGGGGGATGGTTGAAACAACAGTAGCCGTTATATTCTTCCAACATAATCCATTTCTCTATAATCTTAACTTGGCACCAGTTATAAGAACAATTGAAAAATGGAATTAATCGTCAATAGGAGTTGAAGAGAGGATTATCCAAACGTGACGACTACAAAGGACTAGGGCCTGAATGGTACGAAGGGTCCGTAGAGACAAAGAGGCAAAAATAACGAGCTTGAGAGTTTAGGTTATACTTATCAAGTTGAATTCAGTAGCATCAAGTTTAACATTTGATGGGATATGCGTTACTAACAAGAAACCTCAAGGAACGTTTTCAAAGTCAAAGTTAAATGGTTTTAAAATTGGCATGCAATTAGTAAATGCTTATGCACAAAACGAACTAGTAAGGAAAATACGAAATAAAACGCACAGTTGCATACAAGTAAAAGCGCAACTACTAAACTAACAGAAGAACAAGCAAAACTAAAAAGAAAAGAATAGATAGTGAAAAATCATAGAAAGGAAGCAATAAGGTGAAGCATACCTTCCTGAGTCTGCTGAGTGAAGCCAGAGGAAGAAAGTCTCATACTTCAAAGATCAAAACTTTTGTCCACACAATCTAGTGACC
>JAOTBA010000007.1:2254228-2268597 GCA_025629845.1 Erythroxylum squamatum | reverse complement strand
ACAATAATAATAATAAATTTAAAAAATAATAAGGAAATTATTTAGTATAAAATATATATAGAGTGACTTCTATAATAAGATTGTTAAAGTCACCTTCGTGCATTAACATTATTATATATTAATAATAATTTTATTATTATTATTTTTAAAATTTTTAATTATTATTATTATTATTATTATTATTATCATAACAAATATATAAATTACTAATAAGTATTAATTTATATATTTATCTAAATATTATTTTTTATTATATAATATTTAGATAAATGAAAAACAAAATCACCACTGAAATGAAATACAAAACCACCACAAACAGTAAAACCAAATACAAAACCACCACTGAAATGAAACATGAAGATGAAGAAAAGGAACGAAGGTTCGAAGCAGAGAGAATGAAAACGGTACAGGTGAGGCGGAGAAGCAGAGAAGCAGAGAAAGTGGAGGAGTGAGAGAATGGAGGAGTGAGAGAAGCAGAGAATGGTGACGTCTCTTAAAAGCTTTGAGCTTTTGTCAGCAAAAGCATTAAATGCTTGTGAAAGCATTAAATGCTTTATGAATCAATGAAAATTTATGGAGGGAAATAAAGAAGTACGGATTGAGTTTTATGTAGGGAAACGAAGGAGTAGGGATTGAGATTTAAGTAAGTAAGTAGATATTTTCATTATCGATCAACATATTTAATGCCCTACATTATAGGTCAAAATTTATATGTTGTTTAATGTGCATTATCTTGTAACTTCGTATCATTTTGTGTTGTGAGTCATTAATCCAAATTAGTTTGATCATTGAATTCTAGATGTCTTAGCTTTACTTTTATAAGTGACTTAATATCTAGAAATGTTGTTAATAATGTAGTGTGCCTCAAAGCTACAACATTGCTAGCAAAAGTTCTACGTTAAGTTTGAGTGGCAATTTTTGTGGTGTGAAGGATGATCAAACAATTTCTAGAAAAAATTTGAAGTTGTTAAAAGGCTTGGAAGCATACTCTCATTTGGATTGAGCAAACTACTCAATGTTATTTACCTTAATTATCTTCATTAGTTAAAAATTATTTGTTCTACTATAGGTTTATCCCTTAAGCCTTTTCTTTACTAACTTTACGTGTATCTATGTTTGTGTTCATTTTCTACCATATGATTCACCAAACATATTTTCTCCCTGGTTGATATATTTAGTAAATATAAGGTATTTACTACTTGATCTCTTCCATTTGGCAAAAACTATGAATGTAAATAATGTATCTTCTTTGTTTAACTAATCTTTTCTTTTTTCTTAATTTGGATGGATATGGTTTGGAAAAATTACAATTCAAACATTCCATATTCATAGTTTTTTATGCTTAGATCTAGCTTTTTAAAAGGATCTTAGTTGCTTAAAGAAAGCCATGATGAAGAATCTATAGTAACTTTCGCTTTTAATTACTGATTTACCTTATATTTTACAATTTCAAACATTATCAAACCAATTGTTTGGGTATATGGATCACAATAAGCATGTGAGGTAGCAAGCGGTAAAGTAGTTACATATTGAAATATCTTACTAACTCACCCATTTATCAACTCCTCTATTTAAGGATAAATTAGGTCTCGTACCCATTAAGGTTTAATAAGGCTTGAACAATGATTTGTCTAAAATTTGGTTAAATTTTTCAATAGTGATTTTGAAATGTATATTTTGGTTTAGCAATGACATCTAATAGTTTTATGATAATATAAGCATTGTTTAGAAATGCTTACAATTGATGATAGGTGTAATTTTGTATAATAGGTGCAACTTTCGGTTTTATTACCAAAGCAAACACATAATCAAAGATATCATCCCAAAAGCTTTATTAATAGCAATCAGCAAGACACTAATCTAAACTTGTTGGTGGTTATTCACTTCCTATACGAATTACATAAATTGTACTTAGGTACTTTAAATGGGAATATGATGCTTAAAATTAGAGTATTTACCTCTTTCTTTTGTATCAAGACTAATATATTGTGTTAAGAATATTTATGATCAATGTTTGTCTTTTTCTACAATTATACCCTAAGGTTAAGGCACTTCATGCCTTAAGTTTGATATTTCTATCATAATAGCTATGAAATAGTCTTTAATTACAGAAATTTAAGTTATAAAATTGTTTGGTGTTGTGCTCAATACGTATAATTAGGCACTTAAGATATACATTTTAGCATGATAAGTATCTTTAATTATTTAATTATAATGATTTAATGTAATTTTATGTTTTATATTAGACTTTTATTATACATAATTGATGTATAGATTTCTTTGATTATATTAAATATTTGAACATTTTATTTTAATAATTATAAAAATTAACTAATATAAGAAATACTTTCATATGTAAAAAATATATTAAATTAAAACTAAATATTGATACTTAATAATGTATAAGAATAAATACAAAGGGTAAATTTCACTAGACTTCCTGTGGTTTACGCCTTTTTCACTTTACTTTCTAAATTCTATAAACTATTATTTATCCTCCTGAGGTTATGTTTTTTTTATCACCTATATCCCTTAGCATCATTCTTCATTAGGAATGATGAAATGATGACATATTTCTTATGTCTATGTTCTATGACGCAACGCCTATCTCAGTTATGTAATGTAACATAAATAATATAATGTCATTTTATCATTCTTTATTAGGTGCCTGGGTCAGTTCGATACCAATACTGATAGTACCATTTTTGGGCCAATATGGCACATATTGGTTGGTACTGATCGGTACAGTATGAATCTTGTATTCCTAAAGGGAATGCATGCTTGAAAATGGGTCACACAGAGAGGGACTAATTTTTACGTGATTCTATATATAATAAAAATTAATTAAAATTTAAAATGTAACTTTAATTTAAATAATTTTGATTCAATGTTTTCTTTATAAGATATATCATTTGTCTATATAGCTTTTCTATTTTTGTATTTGGTTTATCTTTTCTTCCTTCTTCATAACAAAGTCCCATTTTATTGTATTTTTCAAATGTTATTTATTTTATATTATCTCGTAATATTCTTTACTAAGCTCAGAATAGTTTCATTAGTGTCATATTTCTCAAAATCTTTTCATAGATCAGTATTGAGCCCTTTTTTCTGTTCTCGGTAGTGATGGATGAGTTTACCACGAATATTCAAAGAGATGTGCCTTGGTGTATGTTGTTTGCTGATGATATTATCTTAGTGGGTGAGGTAAGAGAGGGGGTCAATATGAAGCCAGATTATGGAGGGAAATGTTAGAGTCAAAGGGTTTTAAAGTGAGCAGAACGAAGATTGAGTTTTTAAAATGTATCTTTTTAGGCCACTAGATGGCTACCGATGTGGAGGTAAAGCTTGAATTAGGAGTTATACCATGAAAGGAGTGTTTTTAGTACCTAGGGTTTATCATCCAAAGCAATGAAGAGATAGATGAAGATCTAGTCCATCGTATCAGATCATAGTGGCTTAAATGGAGAAGTGCATCAGGGGTTTTATGTGACAAAAAGATACCACTCAAGCTTAAAGGTAAATTCTGTCGCTTAACGATTCGGCCAACCATGTTAAATAGGGCGGATTGTTGTCCCATCAAACAAATGCGTAATAATAAGCCTTTCGTGATGGAGATGAGGATGCTCCGGTAGATGTGTAACCTTACCAGAAGAGATAAGGTCAAGAATCTAATAGTAAGAGACAAATGAAAGGTGGTTGGTATTAATGAAAAATTGAAAGAGACGAGGTTTAAGTGGTTCGGACAAGTTAAAAGGATACACCCTGATGCTTCAGTGAGAAGATGTGAGAAAATAATACTTAGAGACTATAAGAGGAAAAAAGGAAATCTTAAAAAGAATTGGGGAAAAGTAATCAAGAATGATATGGCTTGGATGGATCTTATTAAGGACTTAGCCCGCAATAGGAAACTTTGGTATATTAGGATACGGGTAAAGGATTTCTCTTGAAAAGCACATTCGTGTTCTTGTAGGTTCTATTAGATCGTGTCCTTCACATTTATTGAGTAATATTTACCTCCTAGTTAGTTTAGCTTAGTTAGTTTTCTACTTAGCATAATTACTATATTGACAGACTTGGTTGAAGTTACTCTTGTACGGGTCTTTTTTGGTCTGTATATTTATTTTACCTTTTGGCTTGGTTGGAGTTACTCTTGCACAGGTCTTTTCTAGTATGTATATTTATCTTACCATTTATTATTAATCTTTGACGTGTTTATTGTTAATCTTTGACATGTTCTACATGTACGTTGTTTTATATTGCAATATAATTTTATTATTATTATTTTATCTTTATATTTTATCTTTATCTTTTTATATAGTTATATTTATTACCTTTTATTTTATTTTATTTATTTTTATATTATTCTTTTATATGTATGCACATCAATTTATAATTTGTAGTATCTTCTTGATACATTGTATGTGGGTCTATCGAAAACAACCTCTCTATTAGGTAGGGGTAAAGTTGCGTATTATTAGACATTCCCAGACCCTGCGTCTCAGCAGAACTTTCACTGAGTGTTGTTGTTGTTGTAATTTATTTGTTTAATTATTTAGTCAGCTTTCATTTTGTCAATATGTTTTTTTTTGTTGTAAAAGCCATTGCATCGATTTAAATAGGAATTATCAACTTGCATGTCTTGATTAGTCCACCTTTCTTAACTAAAAAAAAAGAAAAAAAAAAGACTTGCTTGTCAAATTTTAAGATTAAGAAAAGCAATGGTCCTCTAAAGGATTAGAAAAGGTTTTGTTGCTGGAAGATGGAACTTTTTTGTTCAAGTTTTCTGCTAAGAACCTACTGAGTGAGATTCTGGAAAGTGGCCCCTGACATATTGGCAACCAACCTATTTTTAATAGAAATGACAACTTTGAATAGAGATAGATTGCAGTAAGATTGAGACCTTCCCATTGTGGGTAAATTTTGACAACATTCCTCTAAAACTTTGGACCTTAAAGGGTATGAGTTATATAGCCAATTCGCTTGGAAAAACCTTATGCATGGACACTCAGACAACCTCCACAGAAAGAATAGGCTATGCTAGAGTATGTATTAAAGTAATGAAAACTTCTCCCTTTTTGGAAACCTTGTCTGTCTTTAGCTATGGAAAGTTTAGAGAGCTGGAGAACAAAATAATCACTCTCTCGTATCCCTGGAAGCCCACTAACTCTACCAAAATTTGGAAACCAATGGGGAAGACTTTTGTAATAGGTATGCATATAGAATTCCTTGAAATGAAGTCAATTATCCCTGGACAGGGAGATAGTAATCTAATAAACGATACTTTAACAACAGAAGATAATGAGGGAGCTATAATTTTACCACAAAACATCAAGATAACAAATGGCAAGTTAATCATAAAGAAAGGCCTTGATCTACTGCATAAGGAAAGTCAGAAAGTTCAGAGGCTAACTTAATTGGTCGAGCACCAATTACTCTGGAAGCAGGTAGTAGTTGAGGACTCGGAGGTATCAATGATTCTATTTATGATAGTGAGTTTGGTAATGCCCTTATTGTTGAGATAACTCAACAGACTGATCAGAAAGATCAGGAAGAATTCCAAATACATAACACTAAGTCTAGCAGGCGAACTACAAAGAGGAAAGGGAAAAACCAAACATGGGGTTTTCCCCTTCATTATAGTTCTGATTTAGAACATTAGATGGCTCAATAACCCTCTAAAAAGATCCATGGTGAAGGAATTTATTAAAGCTCAATAACCTTGGTTAGTTGGTTTGGTTGAGACCAAAATAAAGGAACCACTTCAGCATAAGGATGTTACTTTTTTGGGAGCTAATTGGCATTTTTTTTCTCAAATCACTCTTCCCATTATAATGGGAGGATTTTCTACTTCTTTAACTCTGATACTTTAGCTGTAAATAAAGTTCAGGAAAGTGATCAATTTATGCATTTGCAGTGTCATATAGAGGGAGGTAATGTAACCTTTGATCTCACTCTTATATATGCTTCCAACTTTGGTTTTTAGCGACAAAAACTTTGGTCGGATTTAGTCAGATTGCAGTCTCCTTCGCAGTATGCATGGTTAGTAGGAAGTTATTTTAATTACACATTAAACTCTACATAAATGGAGGGGGGGGGGGATTCTTCATAGGAGACACCAAAGAGCTCACCTACCTATTTAACAATGTGGATTGGATGGACCTCCTCATTTGGTAGTTCTTCACTTGGTCAAATAAATAAATGGGGTCTATTTATAAGGAAGAAGTTTGACAATACTTTGATAAACCCCAACTGGGCAGCTACATTCCCCCATTCTCATGTATATTTTGGTGAAACTCTCCTCTCTGACCACTCATATATGCTTATCCACGGAATTTCTCATCTCACAAAGGTTAGAGCACCTTTTCATTATTTCAATGGTATCTCAGTGATGGCAGGCTTTATGAATCTTGTCTCCAGCTGTTGGTATCCAGATATCTCTGGTTATAAACCATATCAGCTAATGCAAAAATTGAAAAAGGTTAAAGCTACACTCAGGTTGTTTCTCAGAAAAACTCTCCTTAGCTCATTGACCTAAAACAACATCTCAAGACAATTGTTATCTTGATCCATATGATACAAACTTACGAGCAATAGAAACTAATTATTTAAAAAAGTATTAGCAATCGCTTAACCTACGACACTCCATTCTTAAGCAAACAACGTATGCCAATTAACTTTGAGATGGTGATACTAACTCAAAGTTTTTTCATTCATCCCTCTTATCTAGAAGAAATTGTAACATAATTGCCTAACTACAAGATGAAGATGGCAACACTTATGCAGATTATGCTACTCTCACAACCTTGGTAACAAATTTTTTTAGTCACCTCATGGGACCAACATGCACTGAAGACCCTTATTCGAACATGAAGCAATTACTAGCTAGTTCGTTGGATCAGGATAATAGTTCATCGTTGGTATCTCCTATCACTGAACAAGAAATAAAAAAGGTACTATTCAGTATGCATCCTTCTAAAGCCCCAGGACCCGACAGGTTCTCTGTTGGTTTCTTCCAACAGACTTGGGAGATTACGGGGAATTTATTTATGGAGGTTTTCTTAGAATTTTTTTCATCCTCTAAGATGCTTAAGGAGGTAACCACACTTATATATGCCTAGTGCCTAAGAAGAAGCAGCTAATGCATATGGCAGATTTTCGTCCAATTTCATGTTGCAATACACTCCATAAAGTTATCACTAAAGTGTTTGCTGATAGATTAAAAATGGTGTTAAAGGAAGTTATTCATATCTCCCCAAGTGCTTTCATACTGGAGAGAAACATCAAAGACAATATTATACTTCTACAAGAGCTGATTAGATAGTATGCTTTGACAAAAAGAATTAATAGCTATTTGATAAAAATTGACTTCTTTAAAGCCTTCGACACTCTCAACTAGAGCTTCATTCAAGTTTGCCTAGAAATTTGGCAAATGGATTATGACCTGCATATCTACTACTTTCCTGAGTGTTCTTATCAATGGCATGCCCTCTAGTCCCTTTCGAAATGCAAGAGGCATTAGGCAGAGGGACCCCTCATCCCAAGGACGGAGATAGGTGGGGGCCAGTGGTGCACTGGGCCCCCATCTTGCCAGTGGTGCACTGGGCCCCCACCCCCAAGATTATTAAATAATTATATGTATATATACATGTATATATATATATTAGGACGGGATTATTTAGAGGTTAGTGGTACACTGGGCCCCCCAAAATTTAAAAAATTAAATATTTGGGTCCCCTATCTTAAATTCCTGGCTCCGTCACTGCCTCATCCCCCTACCTCTTTACAATTGCTTATATGGAAGGCCTGTCCTGATTATTAAACAAGCTTATGGCTTTTAATGGTAGCTTCACTTTTCATCACCGATGTATAGAAAGTAGGCTTACTTACTTATTATTTGTCAATGACTTGGTGCTTCTTAGTGACACAGAAGTCACTTCTGTCAACTTGTTGCTTCAGACATTGGAAACTTTGTCTAGCTGGTCAAGCTTGAGAATAAACTTTGAGAAAAGTCACTTGTAAATGTCATCGGATGTGAGTAATAAGGAGGAGCTCAGTAATATGATCGGTATGAGTCTACACCCACCTTCTTTCAAATACTTAGGGGTCTCAATAACCTTTGCAAAACCTAAATTCTCTTATTGTATTCCCTTTTTCAAAAAGCTCAAGGGTAAGATAAATGCTTCGAAAAATCAACATCTCTCATATACAACCAGGCTGAATTTAATTTTATCTGTACTAAATAGCATGCTTCGGTCTACCCATTTAATCTTTGCCTAAGAGAGTCATGACGAGATAGACAAGATCTTGAAGGTTTTTCTTTGGTCGGGTAAAGTTGAAAATGCCAAGAAGGCAAAAGTCAAGTGGAGCGAATTCACACTACCGAAGAATCTTGGGGGCTTGGGCATTATACCGATTTCAATTACACAAAAGGTGTCGTTATGCAAACAAATATGGCGATTATTTATAGATAGAGGGGCCTTATGAATTAAATGGGTGCATGGAATTCATCTTCGAAATGTCAGTTATTGGAAGATTTGACCCTCCTCTCAACATTATTGTATAGTTAGTCACCCAACTTCTGAAAATTGGAAGCACTATTTATGCTTCCCTCAATATTGGGGGATAGGGAAAACACTTTGTTGTGGTATGATAATTGGACTAACATTAATCCCTTGATTTTTTAAAACGATCTTCAACGGCTATGCATGCGCATCCCAAACTCCTCTAAAGTATCAGATATTTTTTCTAATGGTGTATGGGCATGCAATTTTAAAGGCTTCCATGCTTTAATTGATCACCTTCCGGTCGTCACTGATCCTAACAATGAAGATACACTTATCTGGACACCTTGTTTCACAGGTCACTTTTCGATTGCTTCTTGTCACTCACTCTTTAACAGCGTCTCTCTTAAACTAGCATGACATTCACTCCTCTGGATAAACTGCTTGGAAATTAAAATAAGAATCCACGAAATAGAATTGTGCTCTACTGTGATTCTCATAAGCGCTCATAACTTGTTATTTCTCAAAACACTGGGTGTAAGAACCCAAGCTTGTTTTGGTGGAACAACTAGATAGCTAGACTTAAACAGATACTTTTTCTTTTTCTGAGAGAGAACGGGAACACGTTCATCCAATTATCTCTCTCTTCGTTCTGTGTTATCCTTCATCTCTCACTGAATCCTGCAAAAATATTATGAAAAATCACAATCTGAACAAACAGCAAATGGGTTTATATATATTTGAACAGATATCACAAGGAAGAATTTGTATTCAAATTAAATAACTTTCGTCTTTTGAGTGGAAGCTGATGGTACTTCCTATAAACAGAGATTTAACTTTCAGTATATGCCAAGGATGTTGATTATTGTGTACAAGGTCCAAGTTGATGAAGAAATACGTACATATTCTAGTTCTCTGTTAACAATAACATGAAATGAAATGAGGAGATCGAGAATGGACGGAGAAGATAGAAATTTAAGGAAACACATGTAGTAACTTACTTGCTGCAGTCAACGTCCTTGGTGATCGAAACGCCGACGTCGACTGCACATTTTTTTAGGAGTTGAGTTGCGGCCTCAGGGCTTATGGTGGGGAAACGGACGGCCGCTTGCTTTAGACATTCACAGGCAGTTCGCTTATCTTCAGTTGTTTGAGTCATTTGTTTGATGTTTCTGACCCCATCACAGCACTGACTCGCTGGTTCACCACCTCTCATCAGATTAGACATGCAAGGAATCAGGGACGAGTATACTTGTCCACAAGTCATGCCCATTCCTGACTCTACCAGGAAGGTGACCACTAGCATCGTCACAACCACCGTTGTCACTGCTCTTTTGTTGTTCATCTTTCTCGGTCTCAGCTAGAGAACACCTACTGCTGTTGTTATCGTGGTTGTAGTATGGAGCCAGGTAGAGTTTTTATAGCAGAATTTGTGATAAAGGGGAGGGACGTTATAAGTGTTTGTATGCAGGCTTTTCTCCATATAGCTTTCCCATTTCTAGATGTCTTTCTCACCGAGCACACGGAGAAAAGGAAGACACTTGGAATGCGTTATGTCTACTTTCCAGGCTCCAGCATTTTTCTTTCAAGTTTTTGCAGCTTTTGTCTGGAAAAGCTGTCGTCCTTTGTATTTATACGTTACATCTGCTTTTCTTGTTAGTAAGTACAATGTAAGAAGGGGATATATAATATGAGATCAGCCTACCGAGTCAAGGGGCTTCATTTCCCCACTGAATCAGTAACGAGTTCCTTATGACCGTCGTATGTATGGAAATCCCATTATGAAACTGATTTAGCTTCTTATTTGCTGTTAGCTTTTTCATGTTAAAAAGGGTGTTTATAAGGACATATAGAAGCATTTGCAATGCAACAGATGTGAAGAAGACTTGAAACAAATTCCATTTTCCACATTTCAAGATGGCCAATATCTCTGCACAGGACGAAAAAGAAAACAATCCACTCCACGTGACAAGAAAGCTTATTTGAAAAAGAAAAAAAAAATTCAACCTACGCTAGTATAAAAACATATACCACATCAAGATAATATTTCTTTCTTAAATTATGCACTTGCTACTATACAATTTGACGCTCCAATAATTCTACTCATCTGTTGTAGAGTTCCTTGTGAAACTCTTTCATTACAAAATTCAAAGCTAACAATGCTGCGCCTACTGCAGGTTCTACCTGCAATTGGCTCGACCAAAAAGCATAAATAGATTAGCAACTGTAGTTGGTTGGGAACACAAAACATAACATGACAAAACTGCATGCTTGGAGAAAAAAATGATTTGAGCGGTCAGGTTCTCATATTTCACAACAAATGATAGTAATGAAAACGTTCGAGAGATTGAGTAAATCAAATTCAGATCCTAAGAATCATTTATCAGCTTTCAAAAGCCACATCCCTAAGAAAGTGACACATTGAATGACAAATTGATATTTCATTAGAAAAAGCCATAAAGAAAGCTATGTCTTCCTAAATAAGGTCGGTCTATTTAGGAAGGGCATGAACGAGAAATGTAAAGATAAAGAGGCCAAAACAGCGGGTGGTCTGCTCTTGCAACTTGTCCAGTTTCTTAAATGTAATCTTAAAAATCACTGTGTCCCCAACTTGTACCTATAACAACTAAGGTGCAATTTTTGCTCAAGAGGGCATTTTCAGCGGTAGCTCCAGATGATTACATTTTGTTCAGAGCACAGGTTGGTAGAATTGCCAGTTTCAGTAAATTGAATGTCACCCAGGAAAAAGATGAAAAAAGTAGTAACTAAATGAGAAAACTTGCAATAGGTTTAAATAAGGTGTCATTACCTTTGGCCGAATAGGGAGGGCTCCAGGGTAATCTCTGGATATGCAATTTACCACCTCTTTCCCTATATCCCACCTCTTATTTGCTTCAAGAACACCCCCCACCATAACAAGGGGAAATATTGCCTTTCCATCTGCATCAATTTTTTTTTCATAAGCTTAAAGAAAATAACGCCACCGAAAAGACATGAATGGTAGAAAAACTCAAATGAAACGATGTTGATAACTGATTATGCACTGCTCATCAGCCAATGATTGCTATCTTCAAGAAAAATACTAAATCATACCAAGCACCATATCAAAGTATCTCTGGTAGGCACTATGTAAAATACCCAACGAGACCCAACGAGACCAGAAGCTTTTGAATAGATTATTTAATATGTTTCAAGCGAATATATATTTACTAAAAGCTCTGCAACTTTACAAAGTAACCAAAGGGTGATAACAACCTGAACGGTACCACACTAGTATTCCGGTCCTTTGATAATCAGGTATCATTGTGAAAAAGATAAAACTATCAATTGATAACTACAGATCACAGGACAATTATATGTCATGCCATTTCAGGAGATGAAGAGAAGCAATATTATTCTGATCTATTATATTTTATTTATACACCATACCTTTACCACACAAGCCAAGCCTTTCAACAACAGCTTTCACACTTAAAGCCAGCTCTTCAACCGAATCTTGCAAGATTTTATTGGAAACTGGGTCACCTGCCTCTGCACACGATACGACAACAGGAACAAGAGCCGCAATACGAGCCCAAGATGGATCTGCATATGTCCACCTATCCGCAAAGAAAAATCAAGTATCTTATTCAACAACAGATTGTTTACATTTTCAAAATATCATATATAAGTATCTGATATAATAAAAGTGCTCAAAGTTTCAAAAAAAAAACAGTTACGCTTGAATCTTTGGGAGGTACAAATGTATCCATAAAATAACTTCCACAAATGGTAAACTATACTCCCATCGAAAACAGTTAAAATTTTCATATAATGAGTATGACACATTTTAAGAAAATCAATAGAAATGAAAAGAAGACGGTGAATGTTATTGACTGTCCTTTCATCAAAGTTTTCTTGAAATAGAGACACTAGAAGAGGAACTAGCGTGATACAATTTCTTAAGTATCAAAAACTAAAAAGGATAATCATTACTGCAACCAACATAGATAAGACAAAAGTAATCATCTTCAGTTGCTTCAACCGCACAAAAAAATCTTGTAATTAAGTAGAATAAACTTTTCTGTGCTTTTTTTCAAGCACACTAAAGATCATGGGAAGAGTTTAAACTTCCAATGTTAAACTCCCAGAAAAAAAGAAAAGAAAAGAGTTAAGATGAGAAATTGGCTTATGGTGTTAAAAGATGTACCCAATGAGTTCATCTGGAGACGATAGATCAAGACTCTCCAAAATACTAGATGTAAGAATTGTCTGAGGACCACGACCATCATAAGCCTTAATAACTGCTGTTAATGCTTGGGCAGCTATTCCATATCCACTGCAGAAAAACAAAACATCTGTCACCCTTGGCAAAAAGTATTACAAGGAAATGTCCACAAGCCACAAAAAATTAGAAGATTTTTAGGATTACATTACTAAGGGCAAGTTATATACCACATAATTATCAGTGGCAGAAATTATGGGTCAGAATTATATGATTTATTTACCATAATTAGTGTATTAGCTGTATACATATATTCTTACCTCTATTAGAATAATAGTAATTAGTGTATTAGCTGTGTATATTTTCTTACAAAAAATAGATTGTACAGAAACACCTATTTAATGGAAAGAATCCTCATGAAGAGGTCATTCAGCCAATTACACAAATTTGTTAGGGTATCAGAGCCAATACCGTAACTTTCTGGTCTTTCTTTGTTTTGGGTTGTTTGTTCTTTTCGATCAGTTGATTTCTGACAGCTTTGTTTTGAGATTTCTGGTTCAGATTTTTTGAGAATGTCTACAGAAACTTTGAGTATCAAATTTACAGGAAAGACTTATGCTGTATGGGAATTTCAGTTCAGGATGTTTTTGAAAGGGAAGGAGCTTTGGAGTCATATTGATGGGACTTTTCCTGCTCCAGAAAAAGAAAAATAATTCAGTCAATGGGAAACAGAGGATGCTCGAATTATTTCTTCGATTTTAGCATCTATTGAAGGTCATATGATAAACAACTTGCGCTCTTTTGGTACAGCTAAAGAGATGTGGGATTATTTGAAGCGCATATATAATCAAGATAATACCGCAAGACGCTTTCAACTGGAACTCGAGATCAGTTATTGCAGCCAAGGTAATCTCTCTATTGAGCAATATTATTCTGGTTTTATTAACCTATGGAGTGAATATTCTGGTATTATCTATTCTAAGGTGTCTAAGAAGGCCTTAACTAGCCTTCAGGCGGTTCATCAAGATAGTAAACGAGATCAGTTTTTGATGAAACTAAGACCAGAATTTGAGATTGCCCGGGTTGGATTACTAAATAGAAATCCAATTCCTTCTTTGGATGTCTGTCTTGGCGAATTGCTACGTGAAGAACAAAGAATTGCTACACAATCTATAATGGGTGGGTTCAAGGAGACATTTGAGGTTGTTAATGTTGCTTATGCTGCTCAAGGGAAGAATCGAGCAAAAGGATCTATTCAGTGCTACAGTTGCAAGGCGTATGGCATATTGCCAGCAATTGTGGCAAGAAATTTTGCAGTTACTATAAGCAGAATGGACACATTATCAAAGAATGTCCTACACGTCCAGAAAATCGAAGAGCACAAGCTTTTCAAGCTGCTGTTTCAAATCCTCAAATTACTGGTTCTAAATCTACAACTATCAGCACTAACCAACCAACTGTTACTCTAGAGATGATACAACAGATAGTTTTCACTGCACTCTCTGGCTTTTCCTTCTCCTTGGATAGCTGATTCAGGAGCATCCAATCATATGACTGGCTCATCTGATTTGTTATGTAATCTTCGGCAGTATAGTGGAACACAAAATATTCAGATTGCTAATGGAAGTAATCTTCCAATTACAGCCATTGGTGATATTGGACCT
>JAOTBA010000007.1:2212563-2236943 GCA_025629845.1 Erythroxylum squamatum | reverse complement strand
ATTACTGAGTTTGTTCCAAACAGTGTAAATTGAATTCAATTCAATCTCATTAATGTAATTGAATCCAATTCGTTAATGAATTCAATTCAAATGTTTCCAAACAGCCCGTTAGAGTTTCATACCTATGGAAACCTACAATTACAAGGTAAATGGATGAGAACCATATGTAGAAAGTTTGTTAGATGAGATTATGCTGAGTTGATAAGTCTTTAAGTTACAAAAAACTATAAATGATAAAAAGGAAATACTTAGTGGGAAAATGATTTAGGAACAATTTAATGTGAGCTTTATGAACTAGGAAACTAGATTGAAGGGGCATTTAGAGCCTAAAGAAAGTAGTGCAATAAGTGAAAACTAGGAATATAACCTGTTTATACATGAACTTGGAGTGAACAAGGAGGAAGAATTAATTGGACAAAGCAATCCATTGGAAAAAGCAATACTTGAGATTGAAAGTATACTAGATGGGAACAATTAAACTTCTAATCAGGATGATGATACTTATAATTTGTATAAAGACAACTCAGATATATCTAGTATAAAGTTTTAAGAAAAATAATAAGAGGAAATTAGGGAGGAGAAGAAGATCCAAGGGATCCATCTAGAACTCCTTTAAATATCTATAGTGACTTAGAATATAAGAGGCATCAATTGCCCTAAGAAACAGTAGTCCTTAAATGACTTTATTTTGGAAAATAAACTTGTGCTGATAGGGAATTGGGAATCTAAGCTCAAGTACGAGTATATAATAAAGCTGAAATCCTTAGGCAAACACTAGGATTTTTTAAATCTTATCTCTAATACCTTTATTATGGAAGAATAGTGATTGTCTTTGACCTTAGCCAAGTTAAAGTCATTGTTCTTCAAGCAAGTGATCAACTGATGCATCCAGAGATGTGGTTCTATCAAGAACGTCTGATAGTAGTTGCCCTTTATGTATAGATCTAACTTTTCATTTCAAAGACAAGTGCTATTAAGTAACCTCATTGGTATTGAAGTCATTAATAAGGAATTTTGGATAGTTTTGGGAGATTCTAATAGTACTCTTTATAACTTGAAAGTTTTAAGCAATTTGTGTTTAAAAAACTTTGAAGAGGATTAAAGAGAATGTTGGGAGAACGAGTATAAGCAAAAAACTTGATAGGGCCTTGGTGAATATGAACTGGTTGAATAGATTCAATGAGAGTAAAGCCACCTTTATGAATCCCATGTTCTATAAACACTCCTCTATAGTCATTATTAAATCACTTACACCTTCTTTTTAAGCAAAATAAAAGTAAGTGTTATAAAAAGAAATTAGTGCTCTTTTGTTCATATTTTTCTCTTTCTTTCCTAGTCTCTTTTTCTTAAGCCTTCTTTTTGTCTATTGAAAACCAAACTAAACAATTTTAATAGCATTAAATGTCTCAAGTGCACATGTTTTATAAGACTGAATTTATAAATCATTATAAAAGAGTATTGAATCATATGTGACGATATTATAATCATACCACTTTAATGTAAAGTATTAATTTTGAGAAACATAATGTAAAGTTTCATATTTCTATTAGTATGCATATAGCATATTAATAATATGTCTTGCATACTTATTATGTTCTCTTGTTTAAGAACTAGAGATAAATGTCAATTACATAATGTTAGAAAGTTCATAAAAGAGTTAATAGAATTTGCACTTTGTTAACTCTTGTGACTTATTGAATGGAAGTTATGCAAAGTTTCTTATGGATAGTAAGAGATTCTCGTCCTTTTCTCTAAGATAAGGAGCTTCTTCTCTAACCTTGCTATCTATTCAGTAGCTTTGCTCTTATTGTTGCCTTTAGACTCCCTACTACTTTCTTTTAGTTAACTTTCCTTCAATTTGCTTTATCCTACTTTTCCTTCTTTATCTCTTCTGAGCTCTAACCATATCCATCTTAAAGACGTTTTTATCCTTTTAACTTGACTTTCCTGCGTGTACCTCTTATTATAGTTTTGAAACATTTTTTAAACTTGTCACCTTCCTACCTTTTTCGCCTTGCCTTTTTCTTGCTAAATTCAAAGTGGTGTCTAGACCTGGTAAATTCACTTTAAAACTATTATCTGATCCACCCCTCACTTCAAACAATCCCTATAAAGTTTCACCAAATGAGGACCGAAGAAGGAAGTGGCTAATGCTTCCAATCTCAGCCCTATAAGCCCATGTCTGAATTAGAAATAAGTGACAAGAGAGAATTCCAAATCGTCCATTAGTACTACTGCCCATTACCTTTGATGATGTCTTGGTAGTCTCCTATAGCTTGAACATGTTGAAAGAAGGGGCCAAAAGTTGTTCTTCAACTCTGGTTGGTTTTTGCCTTAGTAGAAGACCACCATTTCCAATAATTAATAATCAGGCTCATAAGAATTGGAAAGGGAAAGGTTTAAATGAAGTATTAATACCAAGAACTAAGGAAATCCTCAGAGTTGGTTTATGACACAGCCAAAACTTGCCCATCTTCCTTTAAAGTTAGAGATGACCAAGTGTAAGCTTGGAATCTATCAAAAATAAGAATATAGTATTAGTCTACACAAGGGCTTAGTGCATTAGCTAGTTTCTTTGGAATCCTAATCTATATGGATGAAACCATAATAATCAAGAAAAGGATTGGGTATGCTAGATTGTATGTCAATATGGAATTAAGTAATAAATTATTGGATATCATAATAGTAACAAGGCTTAGAGAAGATGGAACATTATTTAAGGATTCTATTAAACTTTCATACCAATAGAAACTTACACTTACAAGGTAAGTGGATAAGAACCATATGTAGAAAGTTTGCTAGAGGAGATAATGTTGAGTTGATAAGCCTTTAGGTTAAAAAAAACTACAAATGATAACAAGGAAGTATTTAGTGAGAAAATGATTGAGGGACAATGTAATCTGAGCTCCGTGAACTAAGACACTTTATTGAAGGGGAATTTAGAGCCTAAAATAATTAGTGCAATCAATGTAAACCAAGAATCTAGCCTGGTTATACATAAACATGGAGTGAATAAGGAGGGAGAATTAATTGGACAAAGCAATCCCTTAGAAAAGGTAATATTTGAGACTAAATGTGTATTGGATGGGAACAATTAAACTTCTAGTCAGGATAGATACCCGTAATTTGTATAAAGGCAACTTAGATATGTCTGACATGGAGTTTAGGAAAAATAGCAAGAGGAAAGAAGATCTAAGGGATCCATCTAAAACTCCTCTAAATGTCTATAGTGACTTTAAATGTGAAGGACATTAATTGCCCCAAGAAATAGCAATCCTTAAAAGACTTTATTTTAGAAAATAAACTTATGCCGATGGGGCTTTTTATAATATAAGCTTAAGTAGGAGTATATGACGAAGTTGAAATTCTTAAGCAAACACTGGAATTTTTTATCTAATCACCAATAGCATTACTATGGAAGAATAGCGATTTTCTTTGACCTAAAACAAGTTAAAGCCAATATTCCACAAGTAAGTGATTAGTTGATGCATCTAAAGGTGTGATTTTATCAAGAATGTCTGAGAGTAATCGTATCCTTTGTGTATAGATCTATCTTTTCATTTCAAAGATAAGTGTTATTGAGTAAACTCATTGGTATTCAATTTATTAATAAAGACTCCAGGATAATTTTAGGAGATTTTAATAGTACTCTTTGTACCTCGCAAGCTTTAGGCAATATATGTTAACTTCAAAGAGGACTGCAAAAAAATGTGGAGAAATTAAGTGTAACAAATAGAAGTAAACATGTAGTATAAGCAAAAAAAACTTGATAGGGCCTTGGTGAATGAGGATTGATTGACTAGATTTAATGAGAGTAAAGCTACCTTTATGAATCCCATGTTGTATGACTACTACCCTATAGTCATAAAAGGTACGTTTACCAAATAAAGAAGAAAATAGCCTTTTAGATTTAATACTTTCCTATAAAATGATGAAGGATTTTTGGAGGCTGTGTATAAATGACTATCCAATTCCATAACTGGCAATAAAGCCTATATTTATATATTTGTTGCATTGGAATGATTCTTGATCTTTGATCTTATTGAAGGAGGTTGCAAGATGTGTACTCTAATGCTCTTTCTCTATTAATAACTCTAATCCTTATTACAAAATGAAAAGATGTAAACTAAATTAAAACTTCTTTTTTAAAGGTTTTATGTCTTTTTAAAAAGGCTTTTCAATTAAGAATATGATATAAGATATGACCTTGAACCATATTATCTGTATGCAAACTTTCTATAGTGGAACACTAGCTTTAACACACTTGTATTCAAGACTATGTTTAACATTATTTCTTCTCATCATGCCATACGAGCTCTCACCACCATATAGGCTTTCAATTGGTTATATAAATGGTTGTTCTTGTTCACCAAATTTCTATTAGAGAACATGCCTTAGCACATAGATGTGTTTAAACTTTCTTTAAAAAAAAAGCATAGATGTGTTTAATCTTTCAACCATTTATTTTTGTTCAATGTGGAACATGCTTTGGCACATGGGCATATGTTAAGCTATTTAAGCCAAAATTGCATTTTCTTTATAATCTTTCTTATACCTCCTCCTATTCTTGGTTAATTTTATTTCTTAGTGAAATTCTCTATAATTACCTAAGACACAATATAAAATCAATAAAATTATGGTATTTTGCATGGAATATATAGTAAAATATTTGACAAAATATTTGCATATTTCATGCATATCATGTAATGTGGTGTCAATAAGAGATATCTTAAATAAAGTAAAGTCACCCTTAGTGTTAAGATGAACCTTACCTATCCATCCATAATGTTAAACTATTGAATTGCTTAAGACTATATATTATATATAATCTAAATTTTGTTCCATAACAAAGATGAATACTGATAGTTTAAAAAAAAGATTGTGACATGTTAAATCATTAACTTGATTCTATATTTGGTTTAAAGCCTTTGTTTAATAGTTAACAAAAGAATGAAAGAGGATTCTGGGAGATTATTATGAAACCAAACCAAGTTTTGCTAAGAGATTGTGTAGTGGTAACACAATTTATATTTCTATATATGACTTATTAGTGAATTTGAGAGAGAGGTGCCTCAACAAATAACCAATTCCTTTATAGTTGAGTTGGGGGAATAAGTTAGGAGTTTCATAGGTCAATTCTAAGATTAACCTTATATGATAGCTTCTGATGCATATAAAATGCATCAGAAAATAAAACCTAACTTTTCACATTAAGATTTACAGCAGTAATGAATAGGGATTGTATCCACATGGAGTGTACATGAAGCTTTTGTAATGAAAAGAATCGGTGTTTGGGATATAAGGGGTTTGGTTGGATGCAATCAAGAAAATAAATTAAAATTAAATTAATGAAAACAAATCAATTCAAACCATTGAATATTGATAAAAATTATGAATGCGTTTAAATTTTGGTTCTTGGTTCAATCTCGGCCTACACACAAATAAACATACTTCATTGTCTTGTTGTTTTCACATCTATCTCAAAAACTATTAATCGTAGGATAACAATAAGCTTTGTTAACTCCAATTTTCTCTTAGATCTTACAACAACAACAACAACAACAACACCCAGTAGAAATCTTGCTGAGACGCAGAATTTGGGGAGGTCCAGTAGTACGCATCTTACCTCTAACTAATAAAGAGGTTGTTCCCTCTTAGATCTTGTTTAATCAAAATAAGCTCTTTCACTCAAATTTCATTTAGTATAAATGTGCTGCAATTAAAAAAGGGATAAAACACATGACTTTGTGACTTAATTAACCTTTAAAAATTTTATATTTTAAAAATAATAAATATTTATCTTAGATTTTTATTAAAAAAATTATAGCGCAACATATGAGTCACCAATTAAATATTAATGAGATGATAATCTAATTTAGTTCTTAAACTCGACTCGAGCTAACTTAACTCAATCTAAACCTATACATTATTATAGTTAACTCAAATTATTTATTAGAATCAAGTTTAATTAGTTTGAATTAAGTTTAAAATTTGAAATGAGTGGTCATGCTAATAACATTTAATTAATGACATTGTTTTCCATATCAAATCAGGGTTGATTAAATAGAGAAGTATATTATGAGTTTATGTGACAAGAAAATACCATTCAAGCTTAAAGGAAAATTCTATCACATAGCGATTAGGCCGACGATACTCTCTCAGGCAAAATATTGGCTCATCAAACACGTGCATAGTCATAAGTTAATGGTAACGGAAATGAGGATGCTCCATTAGATGTGCAACCTTACTAGAAGAGATAAGGTCAGGAATGTAATAATAAGAAACAAATTAAATGTGGCTAATATTAATATAAATTAAGAGAGACAGAACTTAGGTGATTTAGAAATGTTAATAGGAGTTATGTTGACGCTCCTGTGAGAAGATACTAGAGGACTCTACTTAGGACTATAAGAGGAAAAAAAAAAAAGAACACCTACGAAGAATTGAAAGAAGATGATCAAGAATGATATAACTCCACTAAAACTTACCGAGGACGTGATCCTCAATAGAAAGCTTTAGCGTATTAGGATATGAGTAAAGAATCTCACATAGAGATGTCATTCTCATTCTTATAGATCTTTTTAAACATTTTCCTTCGAGTCTTATGTTTTGTATTTTGCCTAATTATTTACCCTAAACATTTTCTTACTTAACCTAAACATTTTCTTATTTGTTTTATTTATTTACTTGTTTTCTTTCTTGTTTATTTATTTGTTTTATCTTTTTTATTCTTTACCTTATTATGTATTTATTGTATTATTTATTGCATTACTTATTTTTATATTTTAAGTTGCATGTAGTTATATTTATTTATTTATTTTTATTTTCTTTTATGTCTAATCTTATTTTTATTTTTAATTATTATTACTTCATTATTTTTATATATGTTTTTTACGTAGGTCTATCGAAAACAAACTCTTTATCAGTTACGGGTAAGACTACATGTTTTTAGGCCACCTTAGCCTCTTATTTAAGTGAGACTTCTACTTAGTAGTTATTTAAAAAAAAAAAGAAAATAGATTTTTTAGAAAATTATATTTTTTTTAAATTTAAAAATTAATTTATTTTAAAATTAATAAA
Organism: Erythroxylum squamatum; assembly: GCA_025629845.1. Lineage (NCBI taxonomy): Eukaryota > Viridiplantae > Streptophyta > Magnoliopsida > Malpighiales > Erythroxylaceae > Erythroxylum > Erythroxylum squamatum. Next base: position 2,229,863 of record JAOTBA010000007.1, on the reverse strand, counting down.
ACTATAGAGAAAATCTGTAATTTTTTTACCCTAAAAAAAATCATATCTAATTAGTGCTCTGAAAAATGAAATACGTGCCAATAGTAATAGCTGGAAGCCTGGAATGGAAAATATCTCTGCAGTGGTTGTGACCCACAAACACACATACGAATGGCAAGAGAATTACTTGTGTAGAAGTAGAAGCCAGAAAAACTCGATAACACATCAACTGAAGCACGAAACACTAAACCATTGTAAAAGCGCCACGTAAACCCTTGCCCAGCCACACCCCCTCTCTCTCTACTTCCGCATGTTTAATGGTAAGAGAGCTCTGAGTGCATTATATATATCAACAACACATCGCCTTTCATCCTTTGCTTGAAACTCTGCTACTGCTTTGTTATTTATTAGTAATTGTATATTTACCAGTTCCCTTCCATTTTTATTCATTTCTAGTCATACCCAGTAAAGCAACTGTTCTATTTCTTTCAAGGTACGTAATTTTCTTCGAATTCTTCATTTTGATATGAATGGTAATGGTGGGTTTTGTTTCTTTTTCTTTTTAGTTTCGTTTTATTTAGACATAGACTCTTTCAGTTGGTTTTTAGTCGCTAAGTTCGTTTGCTGGGGTTTTATTTATGGTAATTGTTTAAAGCTGCTGTCTTGTTTGTAATTTCCAAGTCCATATTTAAGTATAGATAACTTTGATTTATGTTACATAGAGGAATTCTATTTTACCTCTTCCGTGCTGTTATTGGTGGGTTTGACGAACAACTTGTGCAATATCCTGGATTTATAAGCCGAGTTTCTAGTTTGGGTTGACAATGTAACGATTTATGACTGAATAGTTCTGGAATGGCTGTGCTTTGTTGGTGTCTCTTTTTCGTTTTGCATGAATTACTGGTAACAGAATTTTTGTAGTCTCGAGTGAACTTGATTGTTGGATGCTTATATTGTCTTTGGATTCTTATTGGGACTGTACATGCGTTTCCGTGGTAACAGATGGCGACTTCAACAACATGTTTTGTGGGTGATGTATGCTTCAACACCAACAAGCCTAATTTGGGCAAAGAGTTCTATGGCAAGCATCTTTTCATTTCTTCACGACTTCCATCCGCTGGTAAGAGGTCAAAAGTAGTCCTTGCCAAGGCATCTTTGGACCAGAGGCATCATCAAGGGAGAAGAGGCTTCTTAAATCTTTTGTTTGGGAATACCGGAATTGGTGCAGCCACTTTACTAGGGAATGGGAAAGCTTATGCTGATGAGCAAGGGGTTTCTTCCTCCAGGATGTCATATTCCAGGTTTTTGGAGTATTTGGATAAGGACCGGGTGAAAAAAGTGGACTTGTTTGAGAATGGCACCATTGCTATTGTAGAGGCTATTTCTCCTGAGTTGGGTAACCGCGTGCAGCGAGTCCGTGTTCAACTCCCTGGACTCAGCCAAGAACTTCTTCAGAAGTTGAGAGAAAAAAACATCGACTTTGCTGCACATAATGCTCAAGAAGACTCGGGTTCTTTGTTGTTTAATTTGATTGGAAATTTGGCTTTTCCATTGATTTTAATTGGGGGTCTCTTCCTACTTTCTCGACGTTCATCTGGAGGAATGGGAGGTCCTGGTGGACCTGGTTTCCCTTTGGCCTTTGGCCAGTCTAAGGCCAAGTTTCAAATGGAGCCAAACACTGGAGTGACATTTGATGACGTAGCTGGAGTTGATGAGGCAAAGCAGGATTTCATGGAGGTTGTTGAGTTTCTGAAGAAACCTGAGAGGTTCACTGCAATTGGTGCCCGCATTCCAAAAGGGGTGCTTCTTATTGGTCCTCCAGGAACTGGGAAGACTCTTCTGGCCAAGGCAATTGCTGGAGAAGCTGGTGTACCGTTCTTCTCCATATCAGGTTCTGAGTTTGTTGAGATGTTTGTTGGTGTTGGTGCCTCTCGTGTTCGTGATCTCTTTAAGAAAGCCAAAGAAAATGCTCCCTGCATTGTATTTGTGGATGAAATTGATGCAGTTGGAAGGCAAAGAGGGACAGGAATTGGTGGAGGGAATGATGAAAGAGAACAGACTCTTAATCAACTTTTGACAGAAATGGATGGTTTTGAGGGAAATACTGGCATTATTGTTATTGCAGCAACTAACAGAGCAGATATTCTTGACAATGCTTTATTGAGACCTGGACGCTTTGACAGACAGGTAGAAATGCGTGGCACTTATTCTGATAACTTGCGTTTTAGACATTCAAATAGATATTAAACAAAACTTTGGCACAGGTGACTGTGGATGTTCCGGATATTCGAGGCAGGTCAGAGATATTAAAAGTCCATGCCAGCAATAAGAAATTTGATGCAGATGTTTCTCTTGATGTGATAGCCATGCGAACACCAGGTTTCAGTGGAGCTGATCTTGCTAACCTCTTGAATGAGGCAGCTATACTTGCTGGTCGACGTGGAAAGACTGCTATATCTTCTAAAGAGGTTGATGACTCAATTGATAGGATTGTTGCTGGAATGGAAGGAACAGTCATGACAGATGGGAAGAGTAAGAGTCTTGTTGCTTATCATGAAGTTGGCCATGCGATTTGTGGGTACGTTGATGACCTAGATAATTTTCTTTTCCAAATATTATCATGTGTTGTGTTGTTTTGTCTTGTAGTAGAGCTAAGAATCCAAGTAGATGGCAGATGTTCTGAACATGCTCAGAGTGATATAAGTAGGATCCTTCAAGTTTAGATTTGAATGCCCCTTTGAAAGAGTAAGTGACCGTTGAATTATCTATTGAAATTCTCAACTGGGAAGAAAAGAGCAAGAATACATTTCTATGGGGCATTATACACTAGTCTTTACCTCTGAATTTAGCATTGTACATATATATGTCACTAAATTCTTATTTTGAAGACCAGCTGAAACACAGATAGGATATGTCCTATGGAATACTAACTTGACCAAATCCTTATCTAGTTCGAGTCCAAATATAATGTATGTGAAATCTCAAGTAGAAGGTAATTCTTTTCCTGGTTTTGCTCTTATATTTCTTCTCAGTTTCACTTACAATTTGGCCATGACTTGTTAATTATCTCCTCAGTATGTCTCTCTAACTTGTGTTCATTCCTATCCCGGTTTATAAATGAAGAAAGGAAAACAAAACTGATAATGTGGTTACGTGATCTGTTTATTCAGAACATTAACTCCAGGGCATGATCCAGTTCAAAAGGTCACCTTGATTCCACGTGGTCAGGCACGAGGCCTCACCTGGTTTATTCCTTCAGATGACCCAACCCTGATTTCCAAGCAACAGCTTTTTGCTAGAATAGTTGGTGGACTTGGTGGCAGGGCTGCCGAGGAAGTTATTTTTGGTGAGCCTGAGGTGACTACAGGGGCTGCTGGTGATCTGCAACAGATATCCAGTTTGGCTAAGCAGGTAAGTCAGAGCTCCTCTATTTGCCATCTACTACCAAAAGGTTCACTATCTTTTCTAGAAAAATGATCTGCATTACTTAATTTGCTTGAAGGACTGAGAATAATATTAAAGAAGGAAAAAGTAGAAAGATTTGAGTTTTACTTTTATTTCATTGCGATCATAAGTTTGAAGAACCACTGTGCTGTGCTTACATCCCAAGTTGATTTGTATTACATTTTTTTCTTTTTATCTTGGCTGTCTGCAAGTCTGAAGAGCCTTCTATAGCTTTGTTTATTCTGTCAGTTTTAATGAAAATGAGTAACATGTTTTTAATCTCGTATACAGATGGTAACCACTTTTGGTATGTCTGAAATTGGTCCGTGGTCACTTATGGATTTATCATCTCAAAGTGCTGATGTAATCATGAGAATGATGGCAAGAAATTCAATGTCCGAAAAGCTTGCTGAAGACATTGATGCTGCTATCAAGAGGATTTCAGACACTGCATACGAGATTGCACTGAACCACATTAGGAATAATCGTGAGGCCATAGACAAGATTGTAGAAGTTCTGCTCGAGAAGGAAACCATGTCAGGTGATGAGTTCCGAGCCATTCTCTCAGAATTTGTTGAAATTCCTGCTGAAAATCGAGTTCCTGCTTCGGTTCCCTCTAAAGTGACTGTGTAGTTAGCCTGAATATGTATCGGTATCATACACCGGGTTGCGTATGAAACTTGGTATCACACACATGGTTGCCTATGAAACTTAAGCTGTCTATAGCCTTCAGTCCATTACTGCATTTGTATAATTGTGCATGTTTTGGTAGTCTGTACACTAATCTCATATACTAATTGCAAATCTATCACAATCTGAATCTATCCTTTAGTTGTTTCTCTCCTATTCTCATCTGTAATTTGTTTTACTTCAAAAACCAATGTAGTAAGTAGCATTTTCGACCAACAAGATCAAACTAATCGGACAGTGACTGATTGCTTTGGTTGAGAAAATTCAACTCTTTCTTCACCTTGCACTTGTCGCGAAACAACTAAAAATAATTAAAGGATTTGGAAACAGAGGCCCACTCACTTGTAACGGGATGTAAAAGTAGAACAAACCAATTATGTAAAACTAGAGGCATGGGTAAGGCCTGCGTCGCCAGCCTCCGTCTCTTTACCTCTCGTTTTCTGTCTACGACTTCTTGTCATACTTTATTAGACTTCGCAAACCTCTGTTCTAAAGGTCACATCAAAGAAGCATTTGAGAGATTTCAATCCCAGATATGGACCGATCCATATTTATTTCCTCATCTTCTTCAATCTTGCATACGAAAGAAGTCACTTATTTTGGGGAAGCAGCTCCATTCTTTGGTAGTTACTTCTGGTTATTCAAAGCAAAAGTTTGTGTCAAATCACCTCCTCAACATGTACTCCAAAATTGGACAGTTTCAAACGGCATTAACCTTGTTTCAGGTTCTTCCGATAAGAAATATCATGTCTCATAACATTTTGATTAATGGGTATTTGCAAGTTGGCGATTTGGAGGGTGCCCATAACTTGTTTGATGAAATGGGCGAGAGGAATGTTGCCACATGGAATGCAATGGTTGCTGGGACGATCCAGTTTGAGTTTAATGAAGAGGGTATGAGTTTGTTTAAGGAAATGTATGAATTGGGGTTTTGGCCCGATGAATTTACCTTAGGCAGTGTTTTTAGAGGTTGTGCAGGCCTGAAGGCTCTATATGCTGGCAGGCAAGTTCACGCCTACGTCTTGAAATGTGGATTTCAATTCCATTTGGTTGTTGGAAGCTCTTTGGCTCACATGTATATGAAAAGTGGTAGTTTGCGGGAAGGAGAAGAAGTTATCAAATCTATGCAAATGCGTAATTTGGTTGCTTGGAACACCCTTATTGCAGGTAAAGCTCAAAATGGCTTATCTGAGGAAGTTTTAGACCTATACAATATGATGAAACTGGCAGGATTTAGGCCTGATAAAATAACATTCGTGAGTGTAATTAGTTCATGCTCAGAGATGGCTACTCTTGGTCAGGGCCAGCAAATTCATAGTGAAGTCATTAAGACTGGCGCTAGTTCTGTTGTTGGGGTGATTAGCTCATTAATTAGCATGTATTCTAGGTGTGGATGTTTGCAGGACTCTGTGAAGGCTTTTTACGAGTGCCAAGATTCAGATGTTGTATTGTGGACCGCAATGATTGCTGCTTATGGGTTTCACGGACGAGGAGAGGAAGTTATTGACTTGTTTGAGCAGATGGAGAGGGAAGATTTGGAGGCAAACGAGGTTACTTTCTTAAGCCTGCTTTACGCTTGTAGTCATTGTGGGCTGAAGGATAAAGGAATGAAATTATTTGAGTTGATGACTGCAAAGTATGGCTTGAAGCCTAGCCTGCAACACTATACTTGTGTAGTTGACTTACTTGGTAGGTCGGGTTGCTTGGATGAAGCAGAGGGCATGATAAAAACAATGCCTGTAAAAGCAGATGCTATCATATGGAAAACTTTGTTATCTGCGTGCAAAATCCACAAGAATGCGGACATGGCAAAAAGAATTGCTGGAGAGGTTCTTAAACTTGATCCTCAGGATTCAGCTTCCTATGTGCTGCTCGCAAACATTCAAGCTTCAGCCAAGAGATGGCAAGATGTTTCTGAGGTGAGGAAGGCTATGAGAGATCAGAATGTGAAGAAGGAACCTGGTATAAGCTGGTTGGAAGTGAAAAATCAGGTTCACCAGTTCTCCATGGGTGATAAGTCACATCCAAGATCAGAGGAGATTGACTTGTATTTGAAACAGCTAATGGAGGAGCTGAAACTGCTGGGCTACGTGGCTGATACTGGCTCAGATTTGCATGATATGGATAACGAGGAGAAAGAAAACAATCTGGTGCAACACAGTGAAAAATTGGCTATTGCTTTTGCTTTAATCACTATTCCACCCGGTGTACCAATAAGGGTAATGAAGAACCTGAGGGTCTGCAGTGATTGCCATGTTGCTATCAAACTGATATCCAAATACAAGAACAGAGAAATTATAGTGCGAGACACGAGTAGGTTCCACCATTTCAAAAATGGGGAATGTTATTGTGGAGACTACTGGTGAGAAGCCCTGTCAAGCTCATTGCTGGGATTCCCTTGATTTTTTGGCTCCCAATTCTTTTACATATTCTGACTTGCCCTTTTTCTCCCTTAAAATTAAGGGAACAAATTTGCTATTCCCGAATTGCTGTATTCGGTATGCCTGAATAAATCTCAGTCATTTATTACAATAAGTTGGATGGCCAGAATCTTAAAGGCACAACAGAATGCAGCAATCCGAGAGCAGCAGATCTGCTCTCTAAAATTAAGTAGCCATGTAAATGAAACTTTATGGTACATGGTTGCCACTATTTGCTTGCAATCAATCACTTAATGACAGAATTAATTAGTAAAAGTAATTAATAAGAATAATGTCCAAATGATATTATAAAAGAACAAAAAAATTATGTCTTAAGTCTTAACGCTTAATCTTTGTGTTTTTTTGGTAGTTTTATTTATTTATAATTAACTCATGTTCACTTCCCGTTGTTTAAAAGACCCGAAGACAACAGTCGACTGTCCTAAATAAACACTAATTTGCTCAAAGTAAAATGTTATGCTACAAGCACTCCCACATTAAAGGTCTAAGTAAAAGCCATCTTTTTGCTTCTTAGAGACACGTTGAAGCCAAACAGGACACTATGAGTCCACTGTCATTTTCTTTCAAAACAGTTTACACAGAACTTCCAAACACTTCCTTAACCTTTTCTTCCTAAAGTACACCAAACCAACCGTACCCTCGGTCACTCTATAACCGAAACAACAAGCACGAACTAAACTTTCTTCCACGCTTTGTCTGATATTTGATCAAAACCTGTTCTTTTGGAAGTTGAAGGAAAAGGAGTGATATGGCAGGATATAAACCTGAAGATGACTACGATTACTTGTTCAAGCTGGTCCTGATTGGTGACTCTGGTGTGGGTAAATCCAACTTGCTTTCAAGGTTCACTAGAAACGAGTTCAATCTCGAATCCAAGTCTACTATTGGAGTTGAGTTCGCTACCAAAAGTTTGAGTATTGATTCTAAGGTCATCAAAGCCCAGATTTGGGACACTGCTGGTCAAGAAAGGTTTGATCTTTTACTTTTACTTTTTTTTTTTTCTGTTTCTATTGTTATTTTTATTGTTAATACTTTCTAGGTGTAGTTTATCTGGGATTTAGTGTTTCTGTTCCTCCTCGGTGGGTTTTGCATCTCCCATAGGAAAAGGTGGTGGTGTTAATGAATTGGGTTTTCAATTTGGTTCCGCCAGATGTTGGTGGTTAGTCTGCGATCACAATTTCGTGGCCGTTATAACATCTTTAGCCATTCCAATCTACATCTTTATTTATTTTTTGGTTGTTACCTTGACCCTGATTGATTCAACTGGATAATATGTTTGATTGTAAGAATTTCAATACCTTACATGAAACTCTCGAGTTTATGGCTTTAGATGTCACAGATTTGTATTGAACTTATTGTCTGGTGACGTTTGTGCTAATTTATCTTGATGGTTTTCTGCATATATACTTGTTATTTGACTTAAAACTGCTCTGTAGTTGGTATGATAATCTGTGAAGTTTGAGATTTATTTTAGTTTATTGAGGAACCTCGTTTTATTTTTGTTGAGCTAAGCATTAGAATTTGGCACCCCGCTGGTTTTCAGATTGGAAGGTTTAAGCATCTTATTCAGGATAGAAGGTGTTAATCTTCAATGGATTTGTTTTGTTAGTAGATCTTCATATGCTCATGCCAAAAGCTGCTCTGGCTATTGTGAAAGTGGAAACTTGTATGTTTTCTCAAATAAGATCAATATATGGCTTGTGAAAATATCAAATGGTCTAACTAATTGTGAGGATAAGATAAACATGAAGAGGAGTGTCGAGTTATTTTCTTCATCAATTTATGTCAAAAAGATAGCTCGAAGAAACTAAGATCAATTTATGGCTTTTGAAACTCAAATGGGTTAGCTATTTGCTTAGAACAAGATCTAAGATGTAGAGGAGTATTGACTATTTGCCAAGAATCTGATATGTGCGTAAGCCTCAAGTTCTTGGCACTGTTGTTTGATGCATCTGGTTGTATAATCTAATAGTTGATCCAACTTGTCATTCAATTCTTTGGCAGGGTTGAAACTCTAGAAAGATAAAGGAAACTACTTAGAAAAGACTTAGTGAACAAAAATTGCAATTTGATGTACAGACATATATCTGTATAAGGAGATAGACAGGATGTCACTGGCGAAAATCCCCTCCTAATTGTTCTTGTGAACTGCCCCAGCTGGAACACATTAATTCCTCAACAACTCCATTAACCTGACTGACTCATTGATGCAATTTTTAGTGTACTTGGAGAAAATCTGGCTCAGAAATAGCTTTTAAAAGATTTTCTTTATTACCAACCCCCAACAATGAGCCTCTAAATAGACGTAGATTAGGTGAGCGTTGTTTGGCTTGCAAGAAGACTGGAGAAGTTCATTCGAGAGTAGTTACCTTACTGTTTATCTTGCCATAACCGAAAGGACAGTTTGTTCATCATAATATGCGTTCGAGAATAATTATAAAGTTTTGGAGCTCATCTTTATAGAATTTCACACATTTACCAAATAACCTTTCCTCATGTGGTAGTCTCCTTCAGTGTTAAGAGTACTTTATAGTACTGACATTTCCTCTTTATTACCGTAAAATAACATTTATCTTCTATAGATATCTTTGATAACAGAGTGACCTAATTTTAATCCTATCTCAAATTTAATTGTTATTTTTTAAATTTTCTTAGCTACTCTTCCAAAGAAATATTTGGTGCATATCTTTTAAAAATCTGGCAATTGGGTGACTAGTTATGGGAAAGGGATGCAGAGTAGACTAAAAGATTGAAAGGACATACTCTTCAGGGTCATTCCTAACTACAAGTTACCTTAACTAACAAATAGTGAACAAGTTTGCAAGAGATGGTAGTAGTTTGTACACTTAGGAAAACAAATTAATAAATGGGCACTAGAGAACTCAGCCCATATCCCTAGTTTGTGCTCGTAAAGAAAGGAAAATCGGAAAGGGAAAGAAGTTGATTCCAAAGCAGGAATGTTATTTTATGTTCAAAGTTTTTGATATGATATTCTTCACTCTTCCCCAATTATAGACATTGGGCATACTTGAAGCTTTAACTTCCCCGTTAAACTTGGAAAACTAAATCATTACTGTATACTGGATCAAAAGGTGTGTACGTTTTAGTCTTGGAACAGGAATTTTACTTTCAGATGGACAAAAAACAGCATATCTTCTCTGAAACATTTGAAACCTTTGTGAAATCAGGTAATTGATTCTTTTCACGATATGGTAACTTGAACAAAGACTAAAATTCTGATGCCAAATGATGTGAGCTACTTGCACCAATAATCATGTCATTCATGTTCGAATTTGTGGAGGTCACGGTGTACCTTCTAAGGACTTCTGTTCAATTTGGTTTGGTTTAATGTCAAGTTGGCAGGTAAATGTAAAGTAACTTTACATACACATCCTTGATTATTCTGTCAAATATTTGTCTTCCCTTTATTAGACTTGTTATATGAATGGTTCCTTTTTCAAGCTTACAACCTTGCTAATCATTTGTTTTTTTCTCTTGCCACCTAACTCTCTTGCATATGTTTAGAATGTTCATTGTGAGCATTGTTGATCCACATTTGATATTAATGTGTCTGTTCTTGGTTCTTTAAGCTTGTAAATGAGCAGGCTTGAAATCCCATGGAAGTTTTGTGTTACCCCTTGCCACTACCCAAAAGATTGAGACTGCTATGTTTTGGTGGTCGAACTTAACTATGAATGTCAACCTGCCAACCCTACATATGTATAGGAAATATCTAAACCTTCCGACCCTGTATACAGCTGAATAATACTTCATAAGATTTTCTAATTGGCCAAACCAAAGGTTGTGTCTTTGAGATATCATGTTTCACCTTTTTTGGTGAATCAACAGATAAAGGTCAGTTTTTTTGTGGATTTTTTTGTGGATCTATGTTCTTTCCTACCTAAAACTGCAAGTTAGCACTGCAGATTGGTATGTAAAAACTGGTTTTATTTTTTCCCTGAATATACGTAACATAGGATGCATGGGAATTGCAATTCAACTACATGGGCCAATAAAAAGAAACTCTTATTTCAACTCCTATTAGTTACTGTCCTTAAAATACCGTGCACAAGTCCGATGGAGCTATTTTTTGTTGCTGTATTTCCCTCGTAGGTATCGGGCCATTACCAGTGCTTACTACAGAGGAGCCGTAGGTGCTTTGCTCGTGTATGATGTCACAAGACACGCTACATTTGAGAATGTGGCGAGGTGGCTGAAGGAGTTGAGGGATCATACAGATCCTAACATTGTGGTCATGCTCATTGGAAACAAGTCTGATCTTCGACACCTGAGAGCTGTATCCACAGAGGATGGTAAAGCTTTTTCTGAGAAGGAGTCCCTCTACTTTATGGAGACTTCCGCACTTGATGCAACAAATGTAGAGAATGCTTTCACTGAAATTCTTTCTCAGATATACAAGATTGTGAGTAGGAGGGCAGTTGAGGGTGGTGGTGATGGATCCACCTCTACAGTTCCATCGAAGGGAGAGACCATCAACGTCAAACAAGATACATCTGTTCTGAAGAGAATTGGATGCTGCTCAAGTTAAGGAGAGGACTTTTAGATGGGAGTATTTCAAGGGTAGAATCAAATACTTTTTAAAGTTTTTGTTGTTATTTGATTGGAAACTTGTCCACAATTTAAGAAACGCTAATCAAATAGGGACTCTAATGATATTGAACTTGTGCGTGATTCTTATTTTTTTTTGTATTTGTATTTCTAGATCTAGTTTGCTTGATTACTATTTGGATTTCAAATATTTTCATGTTTGCTGCACAGAATGCTGTCATGATAAGCTAGACGTTAAAGGAAAACCTCTTCTTATATTTGTACGTGTTTTTGTTTCTCCATATATTGTTCTTTACTCTAGAAGTAAGATGGCAATTGTTTGTGATTGATAGGGATGACAATGGGTTGGTTAAAGGCTTTAGATTTAGGTGTTTTCAACGAGTCTGTTAATGAGTCAGGCCTAAGGTCAGGCTTATCCGGCCTAACTCTATAAAAATAATAACAAGAGAGAGTAATAAAGAAATAGTAATTTGATCAAATAATCATTGACCTATGTTTACTTCTCAAAGTTTTATATAAAAATTATATTATCTCTCCTTTAATGGACTTAGGGCAATTCTTCAAACAAATTATTCTTTATCACAAGAGAAAATGAACTTATTAAGCCCCAAGTTAAATTTACATATCAGAAATAGGGAAAGAAAAGTAATATACAAGTAGATTGAGCTTGGCAGTGGGGCAGAGGGTGGTTGTTCTAGTTTTCGTGTGTCACAAGAGCAGTGAGGCAGAGGGTGGCTGTTTTAGTTTTCGTGTTCCACCCTGTGCTTAGACCATGGATGGATGGTCTCGGATACAAGGCGACACACGAAAATAGGAATAAAAGAATTGATCGTTTGGCATTATGGCTTGGGGAGGGCTGATCCCCTGTCCATTTTCTCCTGTCCTACCCTGTCCACTTTGCATCTGAGCCATCCACCACATGAGTGGATGGCTCAGATGCAAAGTGGACACATGAGTGGATGGCTCAGATGCAAAGTGGACAGGGTAGGACAGGGGAAAATGGACAGAAGATTTAAGGGGTGGCTTGGGAGGCAGAAAGAATTGTCACCAGAGCTGGTAACCTTCTAGAATGTGGTGACATGGCTTTGTTACTTTTGTCAGCACATAATGTAGTATTTACGGGAGGTGAGTGAGATGACTAACAAATTCAGATATGAGAATTTGTTTGGGAAACTTTCTTGGTCTGGGGAGAGCAGTAACCTCTCCAAAGCTTTTTTTTTTTTTTTTGGTCATTAGGAATATAATTCATCTCCTACACATTCTCTCTCTTTTTCTCTCTCCCTATTCCTCACCCTCTCTTCCCTGTTCTCTACCTTATTTATTGTTATCATAGCAAGGATCTATCATTTTGGTATCATAATGTCAATCCTTTGCAAGTGATGTCCGTTACTACAACGGAGGCTCGACTGATGTAAGTACAAAACAAGTTGCAATAGTTGTCAACTATGAAGGAAGTGGCAAGGAGGAATTTAATTGTTTAATGTCTCCTTTAGCCCAAATATTGGAGGACTCTTAAGAGCTAAAGGGCAGGGAGTAGTGTTCATACATGTACTCGTGTTAGGGTGGAGTCGATCTCGACAGCAAGATAAATACTGAAGTGTTGATAGAAAAAATGATAGAAAAGGAATGACAACTAAGAAAGTTGGATATCCCTACTTTTGGAGGAGAGGGTCCAAACTCATGGATATTCTGAGCTGGGTGTTATTTTGACAGACACTAAAGGTGGTAGGTATGTGTTTTGAGGGAGAAGTACAAGCATGACTTCTGTTCAAAGAAAGAGAAACCTTTTTCATCCTGGGAGGAAATCAAAAGCCAAATGTTGTAGATTGTTGGGGCGAAAAGTTGGGTCAATCAATCCTCTACAAGTTTTTTTTTTCTTTTTCCATTAGTCAAATTGGAATTGTTGCTGAGTATCACATGTAACTCAAGATGCTCATGACAACTGCTGGTAAAACTGAAGAACCAACAATGACAATGGTATTTGTGAATGGGTTGGACGAGAAGATCAAGTTGGGAGGTGGTTTCGTTTCATTTCTCTTCTCTTTGTAGTCAATGAAGTTATATTTTTATTACTAATCTTAATTACATATTAGATAAAAATTTAAAATAAATTAGCTTTATGAATGAATGAATGAAATTATTTATTTAAATATCTTATATAATATTTATCAATAAATTATTAAAATATTATATTTTATTAAAATAAATAATTTAATAATTAAATTTTAAATTAATATCTATTAGTATATATTAGCTATAAAACAAAATTTATTTGAAATTTATATATTTTGAATATGTTTTAAATTTAAATTGTAGTCAATTTAAATTATTTAAAGTTTTAAATTAAATTAAATTATTTATAATTCTTATTTAATAATTAATATTAAATGATATATATTTAGTTAATGGTAAATCAGATTATGACAAAAAAAATAGAAAATAAAATTCAGTTTTGTGATTTTTGTAAGTTATAAAAACTGAAAGAAACTAAAACAAAAAACAAACACAAAAACTAAAAATTAAAGTAGAAACATATAGGCCTTGAATTGTTTATGTTGAACCAAATAAGCTTGAAGGAAATAATGCAAGCTTGAATTGAAAAGAAAAACCAATTGCTTATGTTGAATCAAATAAGCTTGAAGGAAAAAATGCAAGCTCGAATTAAGAAGAAAAACCAAGTGTTATTTGTCTAGCCAATCTAAAGAAACATTTAGAAGTCCCTTCAATCTCTTATAAACTAAACTAAAAAACATTATCTTAGATCCTTACAAAAATAACAAAGTCAAATAACTCATATCCAACCACAATACATTAAACCTTAACATTTCAAACACTAAACCATCCACCAAATATCAGTCATCCCTCTCAAGTTAATCCTTTACTAATAAACTTGAGCCAAAATCTAACATCTCTACATCCTCCTTTTTTGCTACTTTCCATTATAAGAAATTATCCATAGCCAAAGCCCAAACAATATAGATAAATGGTTGTGTTATCAGTGTGATGAGAACTGATATATAGGACATTGATGCAAAAATTGAGAATTAAATGTATTGATTATGGGAGAAGAGGACAAAGACAATGGAGGGCCTGACAACATAGATGCATCAGAGGAGGAGATGACAAACTTAGAAGGGATCAAGTTGTCACTGAATTTGGTTGTGGGGTTGGCATCACCATAAACTTTAAGTTTAAAAGGATCAATAGAGAGAGTTGAAATGGTAGTAATAATTGATTTGGAAGCCACACACCTTCATTTCACATGATCTTATTGAGAAATTAAATATCCCAATGTTCTCTAATGACTTAATATAGAGTTGTAGTTAGGAATGATAATTGACTAAAAGGAGAAGGAATTTTTCAAAGACTCAAACTGAATTTGGTAGAGCGCACTATTACAGAGGATTACTTACCTTTCTTAATAGGTAATAATAGGGTGATTTTTATACTTAAATGGTTGGTCACCTTGAGGATGATTGAAGACGATTGGAGGAAAATTGTAATGACAATTAATATGATTGAGAAGAAGATTTTATTGAAGGGAGACCTCAACTTAAGCAAGACCTTAATGCCCTTTAAATCCTTAATAAAAGCCTTCCATCAAGAGGAGGAGGGTTTATTGTTGTAATTGCTCTATTTGGCAATATATAAGTTCAATAAAGTGGAGGTGATCAATCTAGGGATTTAAGGGGTATTGTTAGATTTTCAAGATATGTTTTAGACATATATTGAATTGCCACCAAAATGTAGCCATAACCATACTATCATGTTAAAAGAAGGAACAAAATCTATCAAGGTTCAACCTTATTGGTATCCCCGCATACAAAAGAGCAAGATTGAGAAACTAGTGTCTCAAATATTAGCTACAAGGATCATTAAAATGAATAACAACCCCTTTTTGAGTCTTGTATTGATCTTTAAATAAATCCACGATTCCTAATCATTTTATGATACCCTATAATGATGAGTTACTCGATGAACTCTATGAAAAAAATGTATTTTTCAAGCTCGACTTTAAATCGGGCCATCAAATTATAGTTTGACCCAAACCATACACAAAACAACCTTTTGGACATACAAAAGGCACTATAAGTTCCAAGCAATACTATTTGATTTTTCCAACACTTTTATAACTTTCTAAGTTCTCATGAACTCTATATTCAAAGGTGTTATAAGGAGGCATATGTTAGTCTTTTTTAGAAATATTTTGCTCTGTATTAGTTCACTTATTGAACATGATAATCATCTTTAGGAGGTATTAACCATTTTACGTGAAAATATACCCTATGAAAATTTCAAAAAGCGTTGATGTGGGTAGCCAAAGCTAGATGTTATTTGGGCCATATCATCTCAGAGGAGAGAGTACGTGTAGACCCAGAGAAGATTAAGGTAAGGGAGGAGTCGGCAATACTAAGGAATTCGAAAGAATTGAGAGGATTCTTAGGTATTATTTAGTACTAACAATACTTTACGAGGATTATGGCAAAATCATTATGTCATTAACTCAATTGTTAGAAAAAGATAGCTTCAATTAGAGTGAAAAAACTACTCTAAGTTGTGAATCACCTCAAAGCAACAATAAAGGAGGAGCCAATACTTGCCTTACTTGATCTTTTTGTTACTTTCATATTAGAGACTGAATTTTGAGGCATGGGTATAAGACTATCCTTTCAAAAAAAAAAGAAGAAGAAGAAGAAGAGATACCAATTATATTTCTTTAGCTAAGTATTGAAAAATTGGGCAAGACATAAGTCCATTTATTAAAAAGAGTCAATTTTCATCATTCTTACAGAGACTTTATTTATTGGGAAGGTATTTTATTATATATACTAATTAATACAAACTTCAATGTCTATTAAAGCATAGATAAGTTTTGTAACATTCCACCCCCGATGGGAAGGGTAATTTGGTCATTTGGGACGGGTTAGGAATGTTTAAATATATCTCGGCATGCGCATGCATCTTATAGCCTCTATATTTATATGAATGGTAATTTTTGCACATGCACATGATTGTACATGCATTCATGACATTTCCCGGCATAAGTGTTTAAATGTGACCTTTTGTGAAACATGTGTTTTTGTGTTTGAAAAATTGAATTGGAGTGCTTTATGTGCGTTTCCCATTTTTAGTGACTTTTAGGAATTTTTCTGGAATTTTTGGGAAACAATGTCCGGACCGAAAAAATTCGCCAAGTGGCAGACTGATTGGTTTCTGGTACCGAAATGACTGTCCAATGGCACTGGACTATTAGACATATGATTTTAGGAATTATGAACTTTGAGCCATTGGAATTTAGAGACAAATTGGACTAGAAATTGAATTGGAAGTAGAAAGAACCTATAAGAAAAAGACAAGTGGCAAGTGACACATGTCACTTGCCTACTTAGTCTTAGACTTTAAGGTATTAAAATAACCTAAGTAGTTCTTGTATTCCACGACTCTTCTCCTTGAAATAAAAAAAATCACTTTGAAAGCTAATCTTTTCTCTTCACCCGTAGCTTCCTCCCTTCCTTCCTCCTTCGATTATTTTCTTTTCATCCCATACAAGAAGCTTTTCTTGTCTACTTGCTTGCTCCTTCTTCCTTCACATACAAAACCAACCTTAAGCTTTGTGAGGATGCTGATTAGTGTGTGGGGAAGTGATGGCCGTAGGTGTTGGTGAGTGGTAGAAAGTTGGAGTGATTTGAAGAGTTGAAGAATTAAAGTTTGAAGCTTGATTTAGGTGAGAATTTGTGTTGTGTTCTTTAATTGGTAGTTAGAAGCATTTATTGTGATTACTTATGCATTAATTTCATAAAGATAGTGGTAGGATTGGTTGGCTATAAGTGTAAGTTTGTGTGAGGATGAATGATGAATATGTTGTGGATTGGTTTTTGATTGGTTTTGATGTTTGAATGATGTTAGATAAATGGGAATTTAGTAAGAAAATTGTGTATGTTGTGTGCTGCCAAATTGTGCCTATTTATTCAAGGGAATGTTTGATGAATTTGTGGCTGATTTCTTGGTTAAATGGGATGTTTATTGATGTAGTATTGATGTTTGTATGAGAGGAATAGAGTTGAAAATGAAAGCTGGAAAATTTATCTTGGACATATTTCAATGTTTTGATCATAACTCTTTATGTGGTTATGCTATTAAGGTGAGGTTTGGACCAAATTAAACTTTAGTTGTTTG